>LD361042.1:33343-71339 GCA_001465055.1 Ptychodera flava | reverse complement strand
TATAATAGGTAAGACTTTGGGCTTACTCTCTCATTTTAATACCTGAAAATGATGTCTTTCATGATCGAATACTTATGTATAAGGACAGAATAGCGTTTTTCACATTCCAAACCATATGTGATAGTTTCTTTGGTTTACATCTTGACGAACAATCTTGTTACGTTCGACTAGAAATCTGTAGGGGTCATAAGTTGAATTAGTTATATAATACATCGGTATTTAAGTAAGCTGGTGTGTAGTTCTGATTAGACGAGAGACTGTGCATGTAATACAGTTGAAATATATATCAGTGCTAAAAAAGGATCCATCAACTAGCTACTTTTGGTCAACAAGGAAAAGGAAGGATTCGAACTAATCCACTAATACAGCAGCTAATTTACAGGCATGTTAAGATTTCAAATTGGTTGTAGACTTACTGTTCCATAAAAGTAAGGTCCGAGACATATGTCCCGGCCACAGTGAATTGTGTTTCCGGCCTTATACGGTCCAGTTACAGCACACTGATTGGCTGGACGCTTTCTCTCAGGTCTCATTATCATGTAGTGATCACCTCACTGCAATGTGATTAGGTGCCCTATGTCCTTGTCATAGCCTCGTTCTGTAGAGAGTTCTCTGCCTCGTAATAGAGTGTCCAGTGACTTACTGGAAACCGTTGTAGTAACTAGTCATTCCTGGTGTCAGCAACTGGTTCGGGCACGACGTGAAGACAAAGCCAACGGCGCAAAATCCACACGAAACATGAAGCCATTCAATTTGGTTATTTAATTTTACACAGCACGTCATGGTGTTCAGCGATTCCACCTTTTTATTGTAATATTTTAATGTGATCGGTAGCACACATACTTAATGCATTTCCGAGTTTTTTTGAAAATTTGGAAAATGTTTGGCATGGTTGTGACATCCTGTAAAATGTGGAAAGACGTCTGCTGCGAACCGATTACATAACATTAACAATGGTTACAGTGTACGTGCACCTGAATCATGACTCTAATGATCACCATTCGCTGAAATTTTGAACATCGCCTCCGTAAGGAGTAATGTCACCATTAAACCATCAAGAAAGTAGGGACGTTCAATAGTGATGTTGTAAATATAAATATTTTGGAGGAGAAATGTTGATGTGGTAGATTTACTAATACTGCGATTTAGTTTTGAGAAATATCAATAGCATTTAAAATAAGAAAAAAGATGAATTGTACAGGGCCATACTGTTTCAGTCAGTCGGCGATTAGGGCGAAGTTATAGTTATGAGTACACAACGCGTGCTTTTGCAAAAAATGGTTGAAATACTGTAATAAAATGAGAAAATGAATCATTATATCTTGTGTACTCGCTGCTAATAATTTACATTAACTGTTGCTCTCCCAACCAAAAGGGAACGAATGGTAAAAGGCTGTCCGACCGCCCAACACTTCAGGAATCGTTCCTTGGCCAGCTGGCAGCGAGCCAACTGTGATGTACCAACCAGTGTACATCACGAATAATACAGCAGGTCTTTTCGCATCAGGACCAATGAGAGTGCTGTATTTGCACGCGCAAGCTGGTATAGTATAAGTGTAAGCTGTGCGAGCTCAGAAATTGTAAACGTCCCTCGTATTGCATAAGTGTTACAGGGTTAACACACCAAATAGGTTAACAGTCGATAGTTTCTATACTGTTCAAAATTTTTGTGTTAAGAACAAATTTACTGTAGAAGTGACTTTAGTTCACACCAGCACCGGTCAAATTGAATCGTTACTAGCCAACATTCGAAGCCGAATAGACACGCATTGTTTGAAGTGGTGGACAGATTGTTTCTCTGGCGAACTCGGCCTTCTGCCTTTGTCTTTGTATGTTGTGATCTAACGACATACCAGATGAAAACACTTCAAATGGCTGGTATCCAGGACGTACATGGAACACTACACTTTCCATCGTCTGCTTCAGTTCCATTTCCGTATCCGAGTACGGATGTTTGCTCCCGGGCTTTTATGTTTTTCCAATAACGCTTGTTTGATTAAAACGTAACTATTTTTAGCTCACGTGTTCACACACGTGAGCTAATGCCATAGGGATGTATGTCTGTCCGCGTGTATGTGTATGTGAGTGTGTCTGTCTGTCTGTCTGTCTGTCTGTCTGTCTGTCTGTATACACGATAACTCAAAAACGCCTGAACAGATTCAAGTCACATTTGATAAACAGGTACCATATGTTACTTGCAAGAATTGATTAGATTTTGCTCAATGTGGCTTGCATATTAATGAATTATGCAATATCATTTTTTTTCATATAATGGTTTCCCTAAGGACACAATTATGATAGTGTCGACATATATCAAGAAATACTGCACAAAATTTCATGAAACTTTTCACAGATGACAATCTCAGAAAACTATGATGATACTCTGAGTTTCATATCAATTACTGCTCATTTGAATATTTTATGAACTTTGTAATAAGTGAAATAACTCTGAAATTCTTGCACCAAATTTGATGATACATAAAACAAATGTTGATATGATATGTAATTGTTCTTTAAAGCTTTGAGCAGTGTCAAGTTGATAATAGCTAATTTGCATATTTTATGAAGTTTTGTAGTTAGTCGTAGAACTCCGAAACTATTGCACTAAATTTGATGAAATCTACTGCAGATACTTATCAGACAAATATCTAACTTTGGCGCAAAGCATTTAGTAGGTTGAAGTTAATTAGGGGTTCATTTACATAGTTAATGAACTTTGTAATTAGGTATATAACTCTAAAATTACGGCACCAAATTTGTTGAAACCTGCTACAGATATTGATCTGATAAATATATAATTATGCTACGAAACATTGAGCAGTGTCAAGTTAATTAAGGGTTTATTTGCATATTTAATTAACTATGTAATTAGTGATATTACTCCAAAATTGCAGCATTAAATTTGATGAAATGTGTTATATATGTTGATCTTACCGATATCTAATTGTCCCATGAAGCATTGAGCAGTATCAGGTTAATAAACAGCTCATTTGCATATTAAATTAAGTGTTGTAATTAGTGATTTTATTCTTAGAGTACTGTGCGAAAGTTGATGAAACCCGCTGCATATAATGATATAACAGATATCTGATTGTTCTGTGAAGCGTACTACCATTAATGAACCTGCTGTAAAACATGTGAGCACATTCAGTTCACATCTGGTTTTGGTCCACCTCGCAGGCGTATACAAATTTGATTAGGCACAATTAGCATTCCCTATGTCAACTTAGTGTAATAATTTTACATTACATACCTTTCTTTTTGTGTCGTCAATATCTTCTACTACGCAAAGATGACCCGACGGAACGCAACGACCTGAGCGAGGCAATGCCCGACAAATTGGCAGAAATGTTGGCAAGGCTCGAAGAACTGAAAGAAACTACCTACCCGGTTGAGTTCGTGCCGCGGACGAAAGAAGAGGCATCACCTAAAAATTTTGGCGGTGCCTACTCACCTGGGTGGTGTTAGAGAATGATCTTGCGAGCCGCCAGTTTTAGATCAAGCCCGGTTTAAATATATCAAGTGTCGAAATGAAGAATTCTATTAAGTTGTTCAAAGAGATCACATCATTGTCTCAGTTAATTAGTGGTGTCATAATTCAAACAAAACATTGGAGAAGTAAAACTTTTGCGTACAATAACACGTCATTACATCCTATTTTGATCAGTTGGTTTTTCACGATTACTTTACGGATTTATTATATCACTCACTTTCTATCAGTCTTTCTGTCTGTCCGTAGAAATATAATTTACTTTACCAACCTGGATTTGTGTGTGTTTTTTTTATCCTAGCGCATGTCATTCGAATCCGTCATTTCGCAGCGAGAGTCCTTGTAATGGTTGTGTGTGAACACATATTTACACATTCATGAAAACACAGAAGAAGTGGTCCTCCGGCACATACAGAAGTCGCTTTACAACCAATGGCAAAATAATAGAAAAATATATTCCTTATGTAGATTCAGCATATAGATAAAATTGGATCCATTGCTTTGAATGACGGTGTTTACTTCTTCAATGGAAACAACAGATAACAAGGTATATTAAACGGGAAGTTACAGGACCGTGGGCGGATAACTGATGATGCAACCATTTTCATACACTTATTGAATTTTCATATAAATAATGATTTATCAGGAGATAAACACTGGAGATAAACACAGTCTGTCTGTTACACACTACAGGGAATTTGGAGTATTCAATTATTACCTTCTATCTGAATGTCAAAATCGCAGTCTCCGCGGCTGAACACGATCATATTCTGTACCTAGGAGAATCATAAACCCCTTCCACCGCAACATCTGCCTACCAGTCAGTGCGAACACCGAGTGGGAATACAGTTTTTCAATTCTACAGGATGATGATAGTTTAGTTGCTTAATTGAATTAATAAAACATAGACGCAATTTTCGTATTGGCAAACAGACGGTACTGGCAGCGTTCAACAGCTTGCCGCAAGTCAAGGTGACTCGACAGCACAGATGTTATGGCGAGTATCTTGGCTGAGTGGTGATGTCATTGAGGTGACATTTAAGATGTTACAGGAAATGATACAGCTGTTATGCAACAAAAAATAGAACTAACAACTGTGATATTCATGTGTGCTGAAGCTTTAATTATTGGAAAAGTTGATGACAAATTCGAACTTAGTTTTTACCCCTATGTGACGCAAGAACATGTAGCGGCGCGGGTTACCCGGGCCTCGCGGTCAAGAATAGTCCATACTTTCAAAAGACACTTGTCTGTTTGTGCTGGTTTGGCCTCACTTATCTGATTACGAAAATTTGGAGCAAATGTGTATTGCACTCCACTTATCGGTGATCGCTTGTTATATTTGTCACGAATCAAATGAATGCTCGACAGTAAACGTGATCCAGACAGATAGACAAACAAAATGGCTGTTAAAAATGCAGTAAGAATTTGACATAGACACATTCGTATTGGATTTTCGTATAGGATATTCTCGGCCGGTACCGAAGACTCAATCGATGATAGGATCACTCCCCACATTCTTTGATCCTGAAGCAGTTGTTGCGACTGAAAATTCAAAACAAAATTGAGCCTACGGGAAGAAGAGTAACTTGGTTTGAACCTTTTAGGCTCACACCTTCATCCGCTATATTTACTTTGACCAGCTGGCATAAACATTGCTGTGACCGTATTATAAATATGAATAATCACGATGAGCACTTTCGTGACATATGCGGATAGGGGTAAATGGTTGTACAGGGAACACATTTTGAAACATTTGCGTTCCCCGACAGAAACAGAATATTTTTTCAGGCTATTTTCATCTCAAGTTTAGTCGCTGTATATTCACAGACATCAACTTCATGAACCAATGACAATTAACGCCTGAAACATGACAAAGTAATGATATTATTGAACCAAATACGTCGGCATGTCCGATCAGTAGCTTGGTTTAACATTTGCATTGATTTACGATAATTCGGCTTTTATAGGGGAAGTTTTGTTCAAATGTCTGTTCAGAATAACTGTAATGTGCTATCAGTACTACCGATACCGAAGAACTGCTGAACTTTGATAGTCCTCTATCCGTTATGATAAATTGTATTGTTAAATGAGTACATTTTTTTCAAGATGAAGGCGTGTATACTAAGAAACGAATCGTTTAATATAGCCTACATGATAAGGTTCCAAAATATAAGGTAAGTTGATGACATCGCATTAGAGAGGTGGGCTTCCTCGAGTATGACACTGCATCGAATATATGATATGGTAGAAGCATGGTTGGTCAATTTCTGTATCGTGGTTCATTTCATTGTTTAATACAAGCAATATATGATGGAAATGGGAAGCCAATAGTACACAACGAAATAAGGAAACCAGACTAAGACATAAGCAGGCGCAATGGATTGTGTAGGTCGCGATGGCATACAGGACAAAAGATCTAATTTTCATACTATTTTCTATTTTACCTGCCCTTACCGTATATTATTTCATCCGATTTAAGTATCACATATACGTAGACATTCTCAGCCCAAAAATAAAAAGAAACCGTTCTCTTGAGCACGAACAATATTCTTGCAAGTACGAGGTACTTTTTGTGAGCAAGAGACACTTTCTGCTGAGCACAAGAAATGTTTTATTTTTCGGTGAGCACGGGAAACTTGCCAATGAACACGGGAAATTTTCATAAGATCACGTAAAATATGAGCACAAACATCTTTCTCCTTTAGCACGATATACAGTTCTTTGTATTGAGCATGAGACAATTCCCCGAGCACACGAACAGCATCTTACATCTTAAATACATTGATGTAAACGTATCAAGGGTAAAGCCAAATTGACATTCATTCAGACTTCTAAGGTTGATGTATGTCATGCCTAAGACCGTAGCGTCTCCCAAAGTGACACAAGGTATACTGTGCAACGCCCGAAATCGATGGAACCAGTAGCGCAGTTTCATCAACAAACATCAATAGTTTACATTAACCCACCTATAATTGTTGTACTGATAGGCTGTTTTTGTATCTGTGTTGTGTACTTTTTTATTTCTATGGGCCTAGCAGTCTAGTCGGAAGGTAGGGTTCCCATACACCCCATGGATATATTTTTAACTTATATTTTTGTAATCCTTAGGGTCTATAGTATAAGAATTTTTATGTTCCCAAAATCAAATATTGTCCTATGGGGTTCATCTTGGCCGCCATATTAGCCGCCATCTTGGATTTCAACAATGGGGTAGGGGGTCACATATTTACCGCTCTACAGAAACAGAAACAATACGATACTATAAACGTTACATTTTTAGAAAGCCTAGATTATGAACCTTTCATTGATATATAGCTCAATGGGGATAAATTAATATTCGAACGTCGATTAGACTTTATATCGGCCATTGACCGTAAATCGTAATTTTTGCTAAATTTTAATCCCAATTATGTTCCCGTTCCTCCAAACAGTTGGTTTTCACTATTACTTTACGGATCAAAATGATATCACTCACTTTCTATCAGTCTTTCTGTCTGTCCGTAGAAATATAATTTACTTTGCCAACCTGGATTTGTGTGTGTGTGTGTTTTTATCCAAGCGCATGTCATTCGAATCCGTCATGTCGCAGCGAGAGTCCTTGTAATGGTTGTGTGTGAACACATATTTACACATTCATGAAAACACAGAAGAAGTGGTCCTCCGGCACATACAGAAGTTGCTTAACAACCAATGGCAAAATAAGAGAAAAATATACCACATTCCTTTTGTGGATTCAGCATATAGATAAAATTGGATCCATTGCTTTGAATGACGGTGTTTACTTCTTCAGTGGAAACAACAGATAACAAGGTATATTAAACGGGAAGTTACAGGACCGTGGGGAATAACTGATGATGCAACCATTTTCGTACACTTTATGAATTTTCATGTAAATAATGATTTATCAGGAGGTAAACACTGGAGATAAACACAGTCTGTCTGTTACACAATACAGGGAATTTGGAGTATTCAATTATTACCTTCTATCTGAATGTCAAAATCGCTGTCTCCGCGACTGAACACGATCATATTCCGTATCTAGAAGAATCATAAATCCCTTACACCGCAGCATCTGCATACCAGTCAGTGCGAACACCGAGTGGGAATACAGCTTTTTAATTCTACATGATGATGATAGTTTAGTTACTAAATTGAATGAATAAAACATAGACACAATTTTCGTATTGGCAAAACAGACGGTACTGGCAGCGTCCAACAGCTTGCCGTAAGTCAAGGTGACTCGACAGCATAGATGTTATGGCGAGTATCTTGGCTGCGTGGTGACGTCATTGAGGTGACATATAAGATGTTACATCCGTGGTGACATGTACGTACCTAGGTGAACTTTTATCACATACGATACAGGAGAGGAAATGATACAGCTGTGATGCACCAAAAAAGAACTAAAAACTGTGATATTCATGTATGCTGAAGCTTTAATTATTGGAGAAGTTGATGACAAATTCGAACTTAATTTTCACCCCGCTGTGACGGAAGAACCTGGGGCGGCGAGGGTAACCCGGGCCTTGCGGTAAAGAATAGTCCATACTCCCAAGTACAAAATCAGACATCCTAGCTCCGAGAATGAAAGAACAAACATTCATTTGGATAGCATAGGAATACATTTAATCTGCCAATATACCATACAATTTATCCACTGAAGGTAAACTTGAGGCGACTGATGAAGAACGTCTGGCAAACTTTCGAATAAAAGCGTCAAAGTATCGTAGTATCTAGGACAGTTTTTTTTTTCCACTCTGGAGCACAGATTGCACTGGCACGCAGATTACAGCCGCTGTATCTCGCCAAACCTAATCGGCACACAACACAGTGAAACAAAAAATACACACTACTATAAATTAAACGCAAACCACCAATATATGAACGATGTGTGGAGTTGCTTTCCCTTTACTAAGTAGGCCTATGTACTGGTCATGTATTAATGTTTCAATCCGTTGCCTAGATATAAGTTCTAAACTACAAAAAAACATCAGCTACACTACTACAAAGTTTCGTTGTAGACGCTAAATCAAGTTCCTTTTAAAGTGGAGGCTCTTGATAAAGTAAAATAAGGGAACGCGGCTGCTACACACAACGGCTCTCAAATATTGTTAGGAGCTATGAATGTTTTGTGATATTGTATGATTTAGTACCCGTTCAGTGGCTTCTTTGTGTTCATGTTATCACAGTCCCCTATGCTTCTGAATCAATGTTGTTCGATTTATGTGACTACACATATTAACTTTCCCAAGGTCTTTATTTTTAAGCGAAATAGTGCATCTACAGTCTTGATGATGACAATACGCTTAGTTTAGATCAAAGAGAAGTGATTCCTACGTATATGTTTACGGATACACTGATTGACAATCTTTATTTTTCCTCAGTTTTCGAACAGAGTAGCTTATCTATTTCATTTGTCATGTAACTCAAAATATTTAAGGTGCCATTAATAAGAAGGAAAAAGTGAGATCGTCAGCTATGTCAAGGAAAAGAGCTTACATCGTGTCACTGCTTTCTGAACAGCATGAGGTTTTGACGAATAAGAGACCAACCGGGTTGCCATTACACTTCACAACACTGTCGCAGAAACTGAAGAAGCATTCTACGTATATGGTGGGAAAGTAAGTGCAGCATTCGGTACATTGGAGGAAATACAGAGATCCAAAACATACTCCAAGAGGAACAAAATATCCAAGACAGACAGAAATATCTAGTGAACACAAACGTAACCATATATAATGACAACATGCTGTATGCACAAAAGCAGATACTTCGTTCGTCGACAAACATTCAAATCTATGTTTCTCACTTACTGAACTTGAAACTCACTCTTCCACTAGCCCTAGGGTAAGATTGTGTCCTTTTCGTCTTTAAAGTGGTAGCTTTAGAGATAAAGAGATAGTCTATTCATCCCGTCTATGTAATTAAATGCAATTTGGAAGCGTTGGACAAATGTACAGTTCACGTAATATATGTATGTCCCTCAAAATCAACAACTCACAAACCACAGTAAATATAATCTTAGTTTTTTGAATACAGGTATAACCAGGAGAAGATAGGTGATTGCTT
Organism: Ptychodera flava; assembly: GCA_001465055.1. Taxonomy (NCBI): domain Eukaryota; kingdom Metazoa; phylum Hemichordata; class Enteropneusta; family Ptychoderidae; genus Ptychodera; species Ptychodera flava. The sequence goes on along the minus strand of LD361042.1, from coordinate 61,777 downwards.
TTCAAATAAACATAAAAGTGTAAAAAATATGCAGATGAAGCTTTGTATCAACAAGCGAAATTTACTTGACGCTCGGTTTGAAAGTTCCTCAAGGTCACTTAAGTTTGATTCGTAAAAATTATAGTGACTCGTTTAGAACTGTATCTATTGGCAACAGAACAAGGCTTGTGGGGAGACTTAATTTTCAAAAGAACAAGAGCTGTCACGTTTTGCCTATCCGATAAGCTCAGTAGCAGATTATATAAATTCAATGTTTACGTGTACGGTGACGTACCAACAAATACTAGACTTTCTATCCCTCGGGCATTACTGTCTGACAGTATGGGATTCCTTATTTCGCAACAGAAATCAACGTATTACTAATTCGGAAATGGAAAGAAATGAAATGTGTACACCCGTTTCTTCTACTACTCCAGTTATTGAGGCAGGTTAGTTATGTCTTTTCGTGAGGTTTTCTCCCACTTAAAGTTAGTGTTTTCAAGGACAATGACAAATCTACATCCGAAGGCACTTGTATGCCCGTAGAGCTTATTTCATAAGATTGTCAATAAACATGCGAATATTGTATACGAAGAGGCAGTGGGCATTTTTTTTCTTGACGTGCCTATAAAAAAAGTAACTTTGACGCATACGTATCCATATAGAGCCCTTAGGCTAATATAGTCTGTACAAAATTCTATATAAGAGTCCAGAAACTCCGGTCAGTGCTTGGTCGTTTTAATTATCATACCACACAAAAGATCGCTCTCCATGGAGTTAGTCAACAGTGACTAACTCCCTCAATAACGAGTATGGCTTCTCCTCTTTGAAGGAAGATGACTTTATAACACAACCAAGCGTAAAGAATACAGAACAAGAAAGTAACTAATGAAGGAATCCAATTTGGTTCCGAAACACTGTTACGACGAATCACTCAATCATAAAAAGGGTTTACCGGGGGCTCAGATCACATGGCCAGGCCACAAACAACTTTCCTATAACAGTATAACTTTCTATAGGGGGAATCAATGAGCAATGACGTAATTTTTTTAAAGAGCGCCGCCATCGGCTCATGCGGACAGGTTTTGCTTGTCTTGGAATCACGCTCAATTCTGAATCAACAACTGACTGAAAACAGTCTGCACATGCGCAAATCGCAAGACAGAAAGACAACCTTGTAAACAGTGAAAACCCGGTGAAATTCTGTCATTTCTTTCGTAAGATACATATTTTTGAAAATCGCTCTCAAAAATTTGTGATTTTCTGAAGTTTTCTGGGCATTTTTTCTGTCCTTTTAGAGGACCTGGAGAAGATGAATGAGATTTTTCATGTGGAACCCGCTGATTTTCCCAGTGACCTGAATACATCACCTAACATTTCCACTCACAACCAAGTCGGGAACTCGACTGTAAATGAGGGAACGGGATTTTATGCATAGCCTATTTTCCGTCTTTTGACAAATAGGATTGGCTTGTTTGACCTAGAAAATGGAGGAGGTGAGCGGTGATAGACCCTCCGAGGAGAAGCATATCTCCATGCTGACACGTCTATACCGTGTGTGTGGCAAACAAGACCTTAAAAAGCCTGCAAATGTCAACTTATATGCCAATGAACTCATGACGGTGTGCCAGTGCCACCACAATTTTGATCACGTCCATCCAGGCCTTTCCGACACCCCCATGGCAGTACTTACGTAAGCGTAAATCATCGGCATACGACCACAAAATTACCTCTGAAAACTTTTTCACGCTGCATAATTCGATGACCCCCTGCTGGGAAGTAGTTATCCGACTGCTGCAGTCTTTTTGTTGAGGCTTTCTGTTTGTTCTCTATTGCCTTTATCAATGGGACAACGCGAAATGTTTTGCCGTCGCTAGCAATTGTTTACGTATTGATTTTGAAATTCGCTGGATATTGCGGGGTCAAGTCAGGTCGTAAGCCATGTGCGCATGAGCACCAAATTTACCCAGCAGCCTCGGCGAAAAGTTAGACGGCCATGGGGCTCTATGGGTAAAGTTGTTTGTGCAGGCCACACAAAGATTCGCCGGTGTCTCGCCATGTATTCCACACAAAGTAACTACAATGATCCTGTTATTCACAATATCGTAATATTAAACAAATTTGGTAGATCGGATGTGTGAAGTAGCCTTTATTTCCTTTATAGTCAAAAGTGACGCCCGTAAGAGTCCCTCGGTCGACAATTTATCATCATCTGCAGCTGAACAAATAGTTCGCTAGGATATTATTGCAAGTGCTACCCCTACAATTTACAAACTTTACTTAAGTTTAAAAGAAAACATGCGCCGTTTTCCTTTTATATATAAATCAAATTATACAAATGAAATCGCTGTGTTTACAGAGTGTGGTTTCCTTCACATAAAGTACGTTTAGTCTCTTTGAATCGACAATATGACTATCAATATGGCTATTTGTAACAAAAGGGCCATTTCTTAGACGACATCGGTGAGTTAACCATCATATGGCGTAACCGTCCAGAACAATGTCTGAGTAATCCAAAGCTTCAATCATCAATACAATGCAATTTACTGATACATAGAGAGGCAACTCACTAAGTAGGTGTGTATCGATTGGACCATATGGCAGAATTTCTATACCTTTAGAGCGTGTTTCATCATTTGTGGTCATTGTTCACAATTTGCCTGACATATTTTAAAAGTAACTGGTCGTAGACGAGGCACTCTGGTTAAAAACCGTTCTGACTACAATAGAGGATGTCTTGATATATCTCAGTGTGGTTAATTCTTCGCAGCAGTGGCCATCTTAAGTAAAAACAAAATCGAAAATATTTTATACAAGATGATCAAGGTCACACAAAGGTTAAAGCTGGGAAAAACGTTGACATCGTCAAAGGTTAACCAACCCAGGATTTTCAGTTACCATCCTGATTATTGCAACAATTTAATAACTTGCATGCCAAGATTTAACCGAAATTGTCAACATTATCGCTCGTTTTTAGAATACTCCATAATATTGTGAAACGATTGTTGTCGAAGTTGTTGCACATGATTATGGACTCCTTAGATGTCAATATTTGCAAAGTGCAGTTCAGTCTATTCAGTCTACGACCATAGATAAAAGGTAACTCACTCAGAAAGTGTGTTATATAAACAAAATTACAAGCACTACAAGTTCAGCTTATTAATGTAAATAATAAGCTGAACTCGTAGTGCATTAACATTACTTGAAAAGCATTGAATTTTATTTGTAGCAAGCATGCTTACAACCTCCAAGAATTGTACAACTCATTAGTCAACAGTGACTAACTCCCTCAATAACGAGTCTGGCTTCTCCTCTTTGAAGGAAGATGACACACAACCAAGCGTAGGGAATACAAAACAAGAAAGTGACTAATGAAGGAACCCAATTTGGTTCCGAAACACTCATGCCAGGAAATGCCAAGAGGATTTGACCGGTTAACCTCGCTGTTAATGTTATGCAGGAAATTACAATAACAATGATTGGTCGAATGACGCAGTGCCTTGAGGGCGGGATCACCAGTGCTATAGGGGGAGGAGTACCTCCCCGATGGTGATAAGTGGTGCGGATTACCGTCGCCTAGGTGACTGGCGTATACGCGTGCCAAAAACACCTATGGTTGATTTCCTGTTGACCAGTCGAATGGCAGAGTTGCAAATTCCTGGACTGAACCATTTTGTATTTTGTGGGTGTCGTTGGTACTTTGACAATAAAAGTAAAGATGCACACATATTGAGTTTATTGTCTTGTTTATGAGCGGCCAGTATTTCAAACAGCATAAATTATGTGCATTTGCCCTAGAAGAAATAATTTCGAATAAAACATCGCGAATGTAACCACATTCCTTAAGCTCGACGTACACTTAATTGCCAAAAAGAATCATGGAATCGCCCGACTTTCGATTGAAGAGATGAGCTTACAGAAATTTCAAAGTGGCAGATGACTTTATTTTTAGAAACATAGACAGTATAGCGAGAACTGACTATGGTAGAAATTTAATACCTACCCTGACAAAAGTTTCGTAATGTTTGTGTATCCAACAGGCGCACTGCAGAGTAAATCAAAGTTCTATCCTCCAATGGCCATGCAATCATTCAGGATCACCATCTTGCCTTGACTTTTGACGATGAACGGACATAGACGAATATAACTTTGTTTTTAATAGTCCTTTATTTCCCCGTATGATCAACTTTACTATTACGTGCATTTGGTCACAGGTCACCCAGAAAAAATGAGTTGGTTCTACTGTGGCCGGAAAATTTTTCAGAACGAGAAATTTTCGCAAACTTCGCGAGGGCCAAAAAAGCGAAAATTAATCCTTGCGATATAAAAAAACATTGCGTTGTGTACATCATGTAATGTAACACACTAAGTGCCATGATACTGAATTTTAATAGTAAGACTGTCACCTTGAAGGTAATACTGTAGGTGACACGAGGACTTCAAACGCACGATGGTACAAACAACACCACAAGTGTGGCCCTCCCCGTCTCGGGGCTGTTCTCGGAGCGGGCCGTTTTCTCTGGGGGTTTTTTCACAATGGACAAATGGTAACAATACTGAACGAAAACCTAAATTATTTGCTTGTCAACCCATTTTGTGTCAGTGCCGCTGGTCACGCGCACCACCTAAAAGTTTGACCGTCACTTACTATCGAACAGTATTCAAAGAAACGGTCCTACTAATTACTGCCCGTCCCTGCCCGTCATTCTTCTAGCACTGCCCGTCACGAAGTTGACCTATTCAATACAGTAATAAGTCAATATCTTAATATTCCACAACATTTACTTGTGATATAAACTTTTAAAATCATAGTCCAGGCCCCCAAACCGCCGATTTACGACCCGATAGTTATGCCGCTGACGCTGATATTCACCGATGGTTGCCTGTGTGTGCATACATGAACAGTCTGCTTAGCCCTAGAATGTGGTCTCGATTTGATCAAACTTACAATTTACGAGTATATATCAAAACTGATAAATGATTTATGTTTTCACATGGATTCACAAAAAGTTTCGCCCCGGTGATCATTTTGGCCTAGGAATTCCATCTGCCCACCCCTTGCAGAGTAGTAAGCTTTTGGGGCAAGTAAACATTGATGCGCCGGTGCGATTCAACGATCAGCCTGTATATCGGATCGAAAGTCAACAATTTTGCGGCTCGGACTATGATTTTATAAGTTTATATAAAAAGTATAATGAGCGGGGTATTATATATTGACTGATTACTGTAGCTATAGATAGGCTACATTCAGGACGGGCAGCGACGGGCAGTAATTAGTAGGCAAAACAGGTGGTTTTCACCGTGGGCAGAACTCAGTGCCATGATACTGAACATTAATAGTAAGCCTGTCACCTTGAAGGTAATACTGTAGGTGAAACGAGGACTTCAAACGCACGTTGGTACAAACAACACCACAAGTGAAACGTACACATAGAAATACACGCGTTCCTACGTTTTGCCCACCCGGGCCAGGCGATTAAAATATGACTGATACTGCTGGATAGTGTCAATTTGGTCGGTAAACAGTCAATTAATAGTTTAATTGACTACCTGGGTGATTGGCAGGTCGTGTCTAACGACGTCATATGCAAAGCAGGCCAAAGACAAAAGCCCCAAAAGATATTGACGGCTGGCCAGGGGTTACCATGAATACGTAATGAATCTTCACTATGCAAAAATCGCGTTGTCAAGCGGTCGAATCATCTTGGCATTTTCTATCATGGTTAAGACAAATCACTCAATCATTAAAAGGGTTTACCGGGGGCTCAGATCACATGGCGAGGCCACACAAAGATTCACCGGTGTCTCGCCATGTATTCCACACAAAGTAACTACAATGACCCTTGTATTCACAATATCGTAATATTAAACAAACTTGGTAGATCGGATGTGTGAAGTAGCCTTTATTTCCTTTATAGTCTAAAGTGACGCCCGTAAGAGTCCCTCGGTCGACAATTTATCATCATCTGCAGCTGAACAAATAGTTCGCTAGGATATTATTGCAAGTGCTACCCCTACAATTTACAAACTTTACTTTAGGTTAAAAGAAAAGAAGCACCGCTTTTCCTTTTATATGTAAATCAAATTATACAAATGAAATCGCTGTGTTTACAGAGTGTGGTTTCCTTCGCATAAAGTACGTTAAGTCTTTTTGAATCGACAATATGACTATCAATATGGCTATTTGTAACAAAAGGGCCATTTCTTAGACGACATCGATGAGTTAACCATCATATGGCGTAACCCGTCCACAACAATGTCTGGGTAATCCAAAGCTTCAATCATCAATATAATGCCATTTACAGATACATAGAGAGGCAACTCACTAAGTAGGTGTGCATTGATTGGACCATATGGCAGCAGTGCTCTACCTTTAGAGCGTGTTTCGTCATTTGTGGTCATTGTTCATAATTTGTCTGACATATTTTAAAAGTAACTGGTCGTATACGAGGCACTCTGGTTAAAAACCGTTCTGACTACAATAGAGGATGTCTTGATATATCTCAGTGTGGTAAATTCTTCGCAGCACTGGCCATCTTAAGAAAAAATCAAAATCGAAAATACTTTATACAAGATGATCAAGGTCACACAAAGGTTAAAGCTGGGAAAAACGTTGACATCGTGAAAGGTTTACCCACCCAGGATTATAAGTTACCATCCTGATTATTGCAACAATTTAATAACTTGCATGCCAAGATTTAACCGAAATTGTCAACATTATCGCTCGTGTTCAGAATACTCCATAATATTGTGAAACGATTGTTGTCGAAGTTGTTGGTAATGCACATGATTCTGGACTACCTTAGATGTCAATATTTGCAAAGTGCAGTTCAGTCTATTCAGTCTACGACCATAGATAAAAGGTAACTTACTCAGAAAGTGTGTTATATAAACAAAATTACAAGCACTACGAGTTCAGCTTATTATTTTAAATAATAAGCTGAACTCGTAGTGCATTAACATTACTTGAAAAGCGTTGAATTTTATATGTAGCAAGCATGCTTACAACCTCCAAGAATTGTACAACCCATCATTGCTATGATTTGGTATATTATTGAATGGGTATGGCAATCGCTCTAAAATACTCCAATCCTTTTGTAAAAAATATGCAGATGAAGCTTTGTATCAACAAGCGAAATTTATTTGACGCTTGGTTTGACGCTTGCATTTTTCACCAGATCCTGAAGGTTATGTCTGTAAACATTCAAGCGTAGTTATCCATAATTTTATCCCAAGGAACTGATAATGCTTCGCTTTATTTTAAGTCAATGGCCCTTATATGTTTACACTTTGATTTCATAAGTGTCAAACATAGACAAAATAAAGCGTAAACAAAATTACAAGCACTACGAGTTCAGCTAGTAAACATTACTTGAAAAGCGTTGACTTTTATATGTAGCAAGCATGCTTACAACCTTCAAGAATTGTACAACTCATCATTTCTATGATTTTTAGATATTATTCCCTAATATTTTTCTTCGTTCAGCGAAGGAAAATACGAGTGACGTAATGACCGTGTCACCACGAGTCGAAGACGAGTGGTGACACGGTCATTACGTCATGAGTATTTTCCGAGCTGAATGAAGAAAAATATTAGGGAATAATATACTTATCACATGCACAAGCCAATAATTCGTTATTTTTTTGCAAAATAAAATAAGTTTTCCATGACGATTCCGCGTTTAAACTTTTGAACTACTTTAGGAATAAATATCAGTACGCCGTGCACAAGTTGTCAATCATTTCCAGTCGTCCACCGTATGCGTTAGTGTTCACGTTCGTTCGTGTGTGGAGCAAATGACAGCTCTCGGTCTACACATAGGCTACCTTCCGCAAAGTTATACTCTATTTCAAAGACAGCATAGTCCTAGAAAATTTATCACAGACGAAGATACGCTATTTTCGGGAACAAATATCGACTGAATCTCGACGGCGTGAACACTGTATACGTCGCGCTCGGCGCCCGACCCTGTTTGCAATGCGTACATGTACGGAACCCACGGTATACGCGACCAGCTTCGAGTTCGCTGTTTCCGCAAATTATTCACGTAATTCCTTCGGAATATACAGGCGGTACACTCTTGTGTTTACATTGTTCGGATTAGTAATGTCGTAGTCTGTGAAAATATCGATTTCATTACATGACTTTTGATCGCGGGAGAAACATCGGCCGCCATGTTGTTTGTTTACATATTTACGAGCACACAGAAGATCGACAAAAAAAAGGTCCGACGCACCAAAATTGATGACATAGACGCGGGTTGTCGTGACGTAGAACGACCAGAGAATAAATCCCGTATTTTTTGTTCGGAGACGACAAACTTGGCTTGTGCATGTGATAAGGTATATTATTGAATGGGTATGGCAGTCTCTCTTAAAGGCTCCAATGCTTTTGGGATAATTTTTCACATGGTCCAATATCAATTACATTTATTTGTTTGAAACTGTCTGACTTTGTTAAAACACGCCCGATCTCTCTGTCGATGGTAGCTACGGGAATAAAAGTATACATGATGATTATAGCGTAGTATTCTAAATGACTCCACTGATCGCACGTCATTCACTGTAATAATAATAAGCTAGACACTCGTTAAAGTGACAATGCGGTAATGCGTAAAAGGTGTCAACCATTCAGTTTTCTTCTCCACGTGGTTTCTGGCCGGTCAGCACAAGTCGAGTCTTTGTTACTACGTTCACACTTAAATTATATGGCTCCGGGAGAATTTCCATAAATCGCCGTTTCTGCAACTTTCCTTTAAAACAATGCGATCGGATTACATCTGATCATCGCAAAGTCAGAACTGCAAGCGAAAAAAATGGTTGAAAGATAACTTTTTTCAATTGAACGAATGTAGATCGTGTGAAAAGGGTACGCTTGGCCAATAGAAGAAGTCCAGTAAAAGTTTAAAAGCTATCGACCAAATGGTTTATACTTCAGGTCAACAAAGCTGTGGGTTTTTTGTATGAAAGGCTGTCAGTCGAATCTCTTGTCGGGCATCACCGTCTCAGCTGACCTATGCGTCAGAAAACTCTCAAAACAATCATGAAAAGGTATTTTAGCGGACAAACACTGATGTGAAGCAAGTTGCTTTTAGTGCGAAAATGAAATAATAGATTTACATTTTGTGGCTCATATATATTTCCCGGAGAAATAACCCTTTCGAGGGGCCGTCTGACAAGTGTGTCGCAGGGGACTAAAAGAGACAGTGTTGCAATTATTATCCGAGTTCCTGAGATACACTTAAGGTAGCTAATACCTCCTTTACACTTTCATATTTTTATTTTTTTCTAAGTTATAGAGGTCCCAAACCCAAATAAAGTACATATTCTCTGAAAGCCCTGATATTGGGGAATCAGACCATGCATATTACACAGTCATTATTTGTATAATAGTCACGTGACAAGCGCTTTGATGAACCTTCCGAACATCGCTTTTTCCCTCCCTTTAGCGAACACGCTGTACGAGTTCCCGTCGAAGTTTATGCGTTGACAAGCCTTAGTAATACCCTTCTAATCTGTGTCTGCGATTTTTTCTTCGAATCTCAATTCAATTTATAAGGCGCGACAATTAACATTCCTTGAAAAGCATCTATTTCTAACACTTTTAATAGTGCTTAACGAAAAAAACCAAAAGCCTATAAAAAAAATCCTAGACATGAATTTGGAGGGTATTGCCAAGGCTTGTCAAGGCATATCGTCAACTCTGTATCATCTTCAGTATCCTGAAGAGATCATATGAATTATGGATGCCTAAGGAAATTGTTCTGATTACATTTCTTTATAAGAGCTAAAATATAATGATATAGGTTATCATCTTTGAGCCTCTGACCAGGATTTGTCCGAAGGATATTGCGATTTAGTCGCTGGCGTTTGCACCATTCCAACTCAACAGAGAAACCAAAGAGGACTTTATTTTAAGAAAGAAACTTTGAAAAATTCTTTACACCAAACACTGCTCCGAGTATATCGATGCATAATTTTAATTAATATGACAAGTGTTTGCCAGTCAGAAATATACTTAGCTGTTCACCAAAAGAACTGACAACTGACCCTGCTGCCTTTAATAGAAAAACTTGCAAAGGATCCGATTAAGCTCGGTATGGCGACTGTGCTCTTTTGCAGCTAGGGTTTTAACAATTCACCAACCTGCCTGATATTTCCTTTGCTTTTGTTAATACTGTGGGTTAGCTGTCGCCAGGGCTATCGCAGCCATATGTCTGTGCCCATACGTCTGCATTTACATTCTTTCACTTTTGTCTGGTATGGTTTCATAGCTTGATTTTATAGCTGTAAGTATATTGTTTGTTACAGCAGAACTGTAATGGAGATTTTGACGCAAAAATAGAATCTGGGTCTGACAGCACCCTCACGCCCCCCCCCCCCGAACCTAAGGAATTTATGTTTCTCGTATGCCAGCTTGTATGATCGACGTCCCATAGAGATAGTTCCCTCATTTATGACATGGCAGATGGGACACAGGTTCTTATATTTAATAATTTGTCACTCATATGATTATTGGTTTCAAGGGATATTACGATCCATTTTTGCTTACATTCTGACAAAACATGTTGTATTTAGATGTTTTTTTTCCGTTTTAAAGTAGTTTGAATCTTCCATTCAGTAGAGACATGTGTAATAACGTAAACACTCTAAGCCAAACGCAAGACCTTTGGCTTATATTGAAAATACGGTTATCGTGAATATTCTAAAATGCGCAGTGGAGAGTGTCAGTCATTCATGTTTGTCACTGTCAATTCAACTCTAAAAAGAGTATCATTGATTTCATTAAAGTTGAAGTTTATCATACCCTTTCAAGGTTACCTTACTTGACGATGAAGATTTTGTTGGTGCCATGCAATGTAAGTGCAATACATTATCGGATTTGATCTCAAAACGTGGGGCACCTAATGAAGACGCCGCCATCAAAAATGCTCTCTTAACAGTCACATAATTGTTGGAATCTCTATTTTTGTTTAATGTACTTACATGTATGTTCAGTCAGTCACATTACCAGACAGTGTTCACTAGTGACTAGTAAAGTTTTAGTTAACTGTGAGTATTCGAAATTAATGTATAAAGGTGTCTTTCACCGCACACTATTAAAAAACTACAATATTTACCATAATTATTAACAAACTGCAGGCAATTGCGCTGACTCATGCTTTGTCTACAAAGTCATTTCGTAAAGGTTACTACTGGTCTCTTACGAAGGGAACTTCATTTACATACAGGCAATATGCGTTTACTAAACACAATGAATACCAAAATTTTCGCAGCATAAAATGATTATATTGGCAACAAAACAAGTTTTTCACGTTGAAAAGTTTTGATTAAGCAGCATGTATGATACATTTTACTCACAGCTTAGTTTTTTGTATACAGGTACACCCTGGAGTCGATATGTGATTGTTTTTTTACATGAACGAAAAAGTGTCAAAAGTATGCAGATTAGGTAACAGATGCAAAATCCTAAAAAATCCTAAAGTTTTGTACCCACGAGACACATTTACTTGAAGCTTGGTTTGAAAGTTCCTTAAGGTAACTTTAGACTTTTAATGTAAGCGCCTAAACCAAACTAATCGTTGGTAGATTAGTACAGCATTTACTATTAACACAACAAGCACTAAAAACGCTGAAAATATGCCCTTATATAAAAATCTATATAGGCGTGCAGATACTCCGGTCGATGCTGGGTCATTTAAATTATGACTCCACACACAGGATACCTCACTATGGAGTCAAAAGTGACAAACTCGCTCAATAACGAATCTGGCAGCTCCTCTTTGAAGGTAGATGACTTTATCACACAGCCAAGCGTAGGGAATACATAACAAGAGAACGACAGATGAATGAACACAATTTTGGTTTCGAAACACTATTTAGACGAATCACTCAATCATAAAACCTGTTTACCGGGAACCCAGATCACATGACCAGAGTCAAAGCACTGTATTTTCACTGAGGTCTCGACATATATTACACCTAAAATAGCTACAATGATCCTGTTATTCACCTTATGGTGACATTAAGCAAATTTGGTAGAGCCGATGTGTTAAGTAGCCTTTACTTCCTTTATAGTCTAAAGTGACGCCTATAAGGGTCCCTCGATCGACAATTTATCATCATCTGCAGCTGAACAAATAGTTCGCTAGGATATTATTGCAGGGGCTACTCTTGTAATTTACAAACTTCACTCTAGGTTAAAGAAAAAGAGTACCGCTTTTCCTTTTATATGTAAATCAAATCACACACATTAAATCGCTATGTTTACAGGGTGTGCTTTCCTTCGCATAAAATACGTTTAGTCTCTTTGAATCGACAGTATGACTATCAATATGACTATTTTTAACAAAAGGGCCATTTCTTAGACGACATCGATGGGTTAACCATCATATGGCGTAACCGTCCATAACGACCCACAACAATGTCTGGGTAATCCAAAGCTTCAATCATCAATAAAATGCAATTTACAGTTACATAGAGAGGCAACTCACTTAGTATGTGTGTATTGACTGGACCATATGGCAGCAGTATATACTGTAACTGTAGAGCGTTTTTCCATCATTTGTGGTCATTGTTCACAATTTGTCTGACATATTTTAAAAGCAACTGGTCGTATATGAGGCATTCTGATTAAAGATAGTTATGACTACGATGGAGGATGTCGTGATATATTTCAGTGTGGTTAATTCTTCGCAGCAGTGGCCATTTTAGAAAAAGTCAAATCGAAAATACTTTATACAAGATGATCAAGGTCACACTAAGGTAAAAACTGGGAAAACGTTGACATCGTAAACGGTTTACCCACCCAGGATTATCAGTTACCATCCTAATTATTGCAACAATCTAATATCTTGCATGCCAAGATTTAACCGAAATTGTCAACATTATCACTCGTTTGAAAAATACTCTATAATATTGTGAAACGATTGTTGTCGAAGTTGTTGCACATGATTATGGACTCCCTTAGATGTCAATATTTGCTAAGTGCAGTTCAGTCTATTCAGTCTGCGACCATAGACAGCCTATCCTTTAATGTATTTGAATCAAAACAGGTAATTTACTCACAGTAAAACTATACAGTGTGTCATATAAACTCGTACTTGCATTTTTTCCAGATTCTGTGGGTAACATCATTCTGTAAACATTTAAGCATAGTTATCAATAATTTTATCGCAAGGATTTGATAATACCTTGCTTTATTTCAACTCAATAGCCTTTACATGTTTACACTTTGATTTCATAAGTGTGACGCATAAAAAATCATTTACAAAGATAGTTCAACTGGTAAACAGTGCTTGAAAAGCGTTGAGATTTTATATGTAGCAAGCATGCTTACAACCTCCAAGAATTTTACAATTCATCATTGCCAAAATTTAGTATCTCTAAATGACTCCAATCCTGTTTGGGATAATTTTCTACATGGTTCCATGTCAATTACAATTATTTGTTTGAAACTGTCTGACTCTTTTAAAGCACGCTATATCGCACTGTCGATGGTAGCTACGGGAATAAAAGTATACATGATGATTATCAGCGTAGTTTTCTAAATGACTCCACTGATCGCATGTACTTCACTGTAAGAAAAGCTAGACAATGTTTAAAGTGACAGTGCAGTCATGCGTCAAGGGTGTCGACCATCCAGTTTTCTTCTCCACGTGGTTTCCTACCGGTCAGCACAAGTCGAGTTTTTGTTACTACGTTTACACTTGAAATGCATAGCTGCGAGAGAATTTCCGAAAATCGCAGTTTCTGAAACTTTTCTTTGACATTAAAACAGTGCGATCGTAATTCGTCTGATCCTCGCAACGTCAGAAATGCTAGCGGGACTTTTTCTCAAGCAGGAAAGCTTCCCACGTGAAAAATTATGCAACAAATGTAGATCGTGTGAAAAGGGTATGCTTTGTCCAGGGAGGAAATCCATCAAATATATCAAAGTTATCTACCAGATGGTTAATAGTTCAGGTCAACATGACGGTGGTTGTTTCGTATAAAGTGTCAATGTAAGGCTGTCAGTCGAATCCCTTGTCAGGCATCGCCGTCTCAGCAGACCAATGCGTCAGAAAACTCTCGAAACAATCATGAAAAAATATTTTATCGGACAAAAATGATGCGAAGTCAGTTGATTTTAGTGCGGAAATGAAATAATAGCTTTACATTTTGTGGCCCATATATTACCCGAAGAAATGACTTCTTTGAAAGGTCTTCTGACAAGTGTGTCCCGGGTATCGAAGAGAACGTCGGACAAGCATGTCGAAGAGAACTTCGCTTCGGACAAGGGTGTCGCGGTTGACGACAAGAACGTCGGACAAGTGTGTAGCGGATGTCGATCTACCAGATCGTTTTCTACTGGTAGAGTAGAAGAAAACCATTCAAAGAAAAATAGTTAGATGATGATGATGATTTTATTTGCGTTCCAAGGCCTCCGGCCCAAATGCAAAGGGGGTAACATTACTTGTATGTTAAGTTTGTACACAAAAAATGGTATATCTTACGTATCAAAGTGGTAAATGCAGCATGACGATGTACTGAACGGACAGTCTTCATTCTGAGGTTAAATGCTTTATATACAAAAATACACATCTGAAGGATCAGTTTTGAATCAGTCTACTGTAAAAGATTGGTAAATTTACAAAAGCTTGGTTCAGTTATAACATGTTATAGGAAAGCACCAATGAAATTAAGAAAACCAGCGTACGTGCATGTCGTTATACTCAACCGCGTAAGCCTATTTTTTACCATGGACTTTCTCTTTGTCTGTGGTTTTACTGTCGGACAAAAAGACAGCAATGCTAAGCTAAAATTATAGAACCCTTTTTCTTCTCAGATAACTTTGTCATATAAAGATACACTGAACGATTGGGAAATAGTTAAATGTTTAAATCGTTCAAAGGTGAACGGTGAACATAGAGCAAAACTCTACCTTCCCAGTCTGCTGTTTATAAGTATTCTCAGAAGTCGTTTTTCATGGTAGGCAACATACAAGAAACAGTTAAGGTGTGAACGACGAACATTTGGCAGTCCTTTGTTATACATAATGATTGGCAGCTGCACTCTTTGCCATTTGCATCCAAATGAAGCCGCTCCAGCAAGGGATTTGCATATATGCATGTGAAATAATATTTCAAACCGTCGTTTTCACGGTTTGAAGCGATGCTCGACCGGGCAGTTCTTCACGGCGTTACATGGCATGATATTTATGTTGTACGCAGGGCAAAACGTTAAACCCTGCTAGTGCATGAAACCCTGTATTACTTATGTACGCTTGGTAAAACAATATGCTCAGAAGGAGTTCTATGTGACCTCCAATTCGATAGATTTCTCCAATAGTCATGACCATTTAAATTAGTTCACTAACAGGACATCCATTAGCAAACAGTACACTAGCTGTTTTTCAGGAAAGAGTAACCAAGGTGTAAAATAATTGACATATGCTTGGTGGGTATAGCGATTTTTTAATTCATAGAGATAGGGTTGCTCATTTTCCTTGTTTGTTTGTTTAATTCTTTTTCTTATATTCAAACGCGAGAAGAATAAAATGCTTTCATCAAAACATAAGCATACAGACAAAATATTGTGATATATAATGGGATGAGTGTTTCACATATGCCAACCGTATGGCGAGATAGGTCGCAGTAATTTAGTGCGCTCACGCGTCATATATTTAACATGCAACTGTAATGGATGCTGGCAATTAAGTACCGGATTTTTTATCCTTCCTTCTGTACAGAAGGATTGACTCCGAAAACCTGTGTGGTGGTCATCATCAGATCATATCGTTCAGTGTGCTGATTATTATTTCCATCCACAACTATTAAACGTTTATTTTTATGAACATTTTGGATTTTTTTCATGTCCCACAACGGCTTTCTATCATAGGACAGACAATTTATCGATCCAGTAATAATCTTACGTTCGACTAGATGTCTTATTATTTAAACAAACTCAGCAATATTCATCGTTCTAGAGAACCCCCCGGGGAAATACAAATTAACTGCAATTTTTAAATAATTATCATCGCAGTATCAAAAGTAAAGAAGTCTTCTTGCTGTTCTGAATCGGGATTAACGGGAACTTCAGACCACAGTACGCGTAGATGGAGTAAATATATAGATCAGGCGACGCAGGAATTAACGTTGCGCCCGAGACTTTATTTCCCCAGGTCAGCCTGATGGCTGCCTGGGGCAACCCTTCGCTCCGAGAGCCTGGAGATATACTCACTCCAAGGCCTCCAAAGTCTGACTCTCAAATTTACAATACTTTGTTGACAAGAAAACTTGCCAACGCTAGTTTCACAATGATTATTACGTAGTATGTATGAGACATGACATAACACCATTATTTTAAATCGAAGCTTTGAAAATATGAAAGGCGATATACAGTTCTGATAACAGTTCGAGTACATTGTCTTTCTATTGTCCAACCTTGCGTGAGACATTCCATGCATAATCATAGGAATTAACGAGACACGCGGGTGCCTGGAATGGCGTTGCCATTGAATTTAAACAGAAGAGACTTGAAAATGTAATTGCCGCCAATTTTGAAGAATAACACCTCCGGTAAATCGTGGGAATTCATGCCCAAGTGGCGAAATGTTGAAATTTGGCGAATAACTAGAATGAAGACTTACAGTAACCGGTACAAATGTAAAAACATGACAGCAGTGTCAATGAGATATAACGTCCTAGAGAAGCAATTTCCTTTACAAACTACTTTGTCGCACACATTATAAAGTATAGCCTATATCTTATCAATAATTTCATTAATGTGAAAATAATAATCGTTCATATCTACAATACTGTACTGTCAACTTTCAGATGTGGTGCTCATTTTACTAAAAGAATATTCGAAAAGTATAAACATTTTGGTGAGAGACACATCTGCTTTGTAAATTTGCTGTATGTGGTTGACAAAATATAACCAGGTCATATTGCAAAGTACGTATTTTTTGTACAGAAAGAGCGAGCCTCTTAAAGACTAAAATCGTATGAATAAACTTCGGAAGAAATGTACATTTTGAGGATTCGTACCATGTTTTCCGGATATGATTTCAACCTTTTTTTACAATTTGAATAATTTACGTACAACCTGTGACTTTTAAGATTAAACACGATTGGAACTAATTTGGGATAATTGGATTGCGAAGTTATGTCGATATAATCTGCAAATGTAACCTTATCTGCTTGTCTTTTTAATTTACACACTTGTTTTATGAGTAATTTGTAATATCGCAATGTTCAGCGATAGGGCACCAAACAATTTTCAGAAATTTTAAAATTATAACGATCCAATTTACCCAAATTAGATCCAAATTAGATCAAATCGTGTTTTGCGGATCAGAAACATTTTGTAATTCTTTGGATACTGGAACGAAATTGCAATGATTCAAGTTCAAACCTATTGTTAAGCAAAACATGACCTTCTACTCTTGAAGTTTCCATTCGACATGAAATTTGGCTTTTACATAATTTAGTTTTCTTTACAGTACGATTTTATACAATTACCTCAATGCAATGCGCTTGACATGTTTGTGAAAAAAACACCAGAAAGTGTTGGTTATTTATTGAAGATGCTCAGAGTATGACCAAGCTACATTCACCGCAATATGAAGTATAAGATGTAAAAAAACGTAACGTCTGTGTCTTTCGCTCATTTAGAATTCCCTTGAGAGGAAGCACTCAACACGATAAAACGCAGCAACAAATATTATAGACAGAGTTATTAATACTGGAAGGGCCGCCGATGAAATATATTTTTCTAACAAATAAAGGCGTTCTTGGTTGTCAATAAAACGACAGCCAATCGGGTGTTACCACCATTTCGAGCTTTTATGATTTTGCATATTCTAGATTATATAATGAGTTACAGAGAGTGCATCTATGTGCAGAGATGGAGATGCCCTTAGCTGTCTGCATTGCTATCTTGGTTGCCTGCGGCCTTGTCGACTCCCAGGCTGACGATCGTCCAAATATACTGTTTGTTTTGGCAGATGATCTAGGTAAGATTAATTTTCTTGTTTTTTTATTAAAAATAAATTCCACACAAACATGTCCAACATGTAGTCCAGTGACTCGGTAACAGTCCTTGGTGCCGGGAAAATACACAACTATTGACATTGAATCCGCCGTAATGAAGCGTTAAGAACTAAACATTTTTTCCGAATATAACGAGCGTCAAGCGGCATTTCGGAGGGAACACTGCGGCCAAAAGGCACCCAAAGTAACAGCGTCCTAACTTTTCTCCACACGTACTTGAGTACGCGTGTAGAGAGTCAAATCGACCTTCTGCGTCATGTTGAAAATTTCGTCCTATTTCCTCGCTGCACAGCTAAATATTGATGAAAGAGTTGTAGATTCCATTTCCCTTACATGTTTCCCTTTCCATTATGATATTTTGGTAAGAATTTCAAGGAGGAATTCCGAAAATACCTAAGCGACAATAGTTAAATACAAAACTAGGTAAAAACACGGTCAACAGTAAAACGATCGTTAACACGTCACAGTAATTTCATAAAAATAAGAGGGAAACTCAAAAAAACTATATAGATTTAGTTAACATTCGTAAGATGTGTAACATCAAATAATGTAAAAAATTACATCGAAATAAAAAATTAAATAAACCAATGGGTTTTTCAGATGTATTTTTAATTTCATTATACGATGTTGCGCATAAACTCGATTTCCCATTAAAAACAATGGCGTCTAATGTACCGAACAGATTACACACTTCTCGCTGGTACAAACTCCTCAATTCTGAACCAATGATGGTAAAAAGTTGCATGGGGATCCTTTTATTGATATACAAAATTTCTGTATCTTTAGATTTTTAAATTTCTTAACGAAACTTGTTTTATTTGTATTTTAGTTATTCCGATCACTGAATTATATCATAAAGTATAAATGGCGATCTTACGGCGTTCACAAATGCTGGATCAGGGTGAATTCAGTAAGCGTCTCTGACAGTTAATTTGAAAATGGCTTGGAATTACTTGCTTCGGTGATAAGAAAAAAAAATTTCTGGCGATAGAAAACGACGCCACCTGCATTCACTTAGCTAAATTTTGAAACAATTTAACCCAATATGACGTTCACTGTGCCACAGTCAACATCGTCAGTGTTGCCGCACTAGAATTGAAAAACTCTCCCGTACATTGACTACTTGAACATTTTTTATACTACCTTTTTCGCATTTCCCGTCTATGAACTGCAAAGAACGCTGACGATAGGTTTTTTTCCCGGTCAGTGTGTATTGGTCGGTGCAACGATTGGTGTTTCCTGCACTCAACGAATTCTGTGAGTGAGAACAGTGGACGTCGCATTGGGTTAGATTGTTACAAAATCTATCAAAGGAGAACGTTTGCGATGGATGCAGTTGGCGTTATTTCCTATCGCCAGAAATGTTTTTCTAATCATCCTAGCACGTTGTAATTCCAGGCTTTTTGAAATTCACTGTAAGTTGTGCAGACCAAATACCTGCCAAGTTGTTGTTACTTTTACAAAATTTGGGCGAATATGAAGGATAAAAATTCCAGTAAACTGGAAAAAATAACACTAAACGGAGGCAAACGAACGTTGGGTCTCTACTTTAATCGTGCAGTGAATGTTAACGATCTATCTTATTTTATCAGAAATTGATACAATGTTGTATTGCTCACCCACGGGTCTTTCCCAGCTCACAACGGCCGCTCAGGCACCTCTCCCGCTGGGCCTCCGACCAACACCGCGCTCTCGGCAAGCCCCTGCTATCGGCTCCCAAAAGGGACAAAGTTCTTGCTCACGGCTCTCCCCGTCCGCCCAACGGGGCCCCAACACGCCTCTGCCGCCGAGACTTCTGCGGTTCCCGTGCCGACCTGCTGGCAGAGCTTCCTCTTAGTGTTACACCTTTATTTTTATGTTTCTCATCTCCAGAGGAATACTCGGGCAGGGCGGGTGGTCGCAATAAAGAAAAATAAGTACCAAAAAACCAACCTGTATTTGTTTCAGTTCAATGCTCTGTCCATTCAGTCACTTCAATTTCTTGTCTTCAGTTCAATGATCTGTGCTCTCTGTCCTTTCAGTCTGAGTCATCGGAATCTCACATTTTGATGATGGTGGTGCTGTTGCTAGGATGATCGCCTCAGAGGCGGCTCAAATAAAAGTTTTTTTTATGTCGGAGCTGAAATTTACGGTCGGTTGGGAGATGAGAAACACAAAAATAAAAAATGACGCCCTATATATATAGTCTCGGCGTGAACCACCTTGGGGAGTGAAAACATTTGCCACCCCTTCACGGGCACGTCGGGCGCCGACCGGGCGCAAACGCAACTCTCCCACCTGGCCTCCGACCAACACCGCGCTCTCAGCAAGCCTCTGCCATCGGCTCCCAAAAAGAACAGTTCTTGCTCACGGCTCTCCCCGTCTGGCCAACAGCACCAACATACTTCTACCGCCGAGCCTGCTGCGGTCCCCGTGCTGACCAGCTGACAGACCTCCCTCTTATATATAGTCTCGGCGTGAACCACCATGAAGGGCGAAAACTTTGGCCACCCCTTTACGGGCACGTCGAGCACCGCCCGGGCGCCCACGCAGCTCTCCCGCCGGGCTTCCGACCAATACCTTCGGACCGCAGTGAATCGACGATATCTTGATAGTTAAAATTCTAACCACGCAGGGTTTTCTTCCTTTTTTCTTTTAACATTTTATTTATTCCTTCAAGAATTCTTACGACTGGGAAAAAACACATCAGAGGGCGTTGTATAAGCATTTTCATCGACGCTAATATAATGATTTGCTATTGATTATTAATTTGAGTAAAGGTACTTTGCAAAATTATAATCTGAAGAGTTGATCCCATAACGAGCAACAAAAACTCTCGCATGGATTTTCCGAATACGTGATACAAAAGTAAGGGATCGGTAAACCTCGCTAGCGATCACAATTGATGCCTTTGATTCATTTCAGGATGGAACGATATCGGTTACAACAACCCTTATGTCTTCACACCGACCCTGGATGCACTGGCACGAGATGGTGTCATCTTTAACCAGTCATACGCCCAACCTGCATGTACTCCGTAAGTATAATATTGACGCAAAGGAAAAAATAAAACATAACAAAGCATCCGTCGGCATTACGTCAAGTATTTTTAATATCTGTTGCTTTGTAACAGCGTGAAAATACAAAAAAGTTTTGCGTCATTAAATTATGTGATCAAATTTCACAACAAAGAATGTTCTTCTTTGACGTAAATTATAATATTTTTTTCACTAGAATTAATCACGATTTCTTTTATGTTAAGTAATGTTCTTCACCGAACACTTGTTTGTCTTGACCATAGTTACGATTATTTCCATTTTATTTATCAATATAGTCCAGTGGTGGATATCTATAATTTTAAAACGTGTGGGTTTTCAGTCAGGGTACATTGAGTGTCAAAATACAGTTATCAAATTACAACGGTTATAAAATGAATAAGGGTAATACTATATATACGTATTTTTCAATTTTGGGAGGGAGGGGACAGAATCAGAACGAGGAGCAAATTACGCTTCAAGTCAGACCGACGGCTGTATCGGTTATCAGGGAGATGAGGAATATTGCCTGCTACAAATAACTGAGAACGTGTTACCTGATAGTGTTCGATGTAGCTGCTCTTTAAATTATTTAAAAATAATCTAACTTTTTCAAAGAAAACATGAATAAAATATTTTTTTGTTTGCCATAAAATTTTCGAAGTTGGTTTTGCCTGGACAAATTATTTATACCTTGCTGTTGTTCATCATGTACATAATTGTTACTTGAATATTTTAATTTTCATTCCTGCTTTCTTTTAGTTTTCTTTTCATGTCTTAAGTCATCAAAGGTCTCGTTTGTGCTTTTTTTTGTTGTGGATAATTTATTGAGAGGCGATCTAAAGATTACGGATTACCACGACTCTTAACCCGATTTATTTACATAAAGATAATGCTGCATCATTGCAACGATTACTAAATTAGCATTAACATAACTCGTGTTTCGTTTTACCGAGGTCACGAGCATGTCTGATGTCGGGGTATTTTGCCTACCACAACGGATTTCAGGTATGATCGCGCTGTATTTTCGTGTGCTATCATAGTTTGGTAGAACTGTGTGACGCAGTTCATTGAATGTGTTGCCGAAGAATACTATTCAAAGGGACATATAATAAAATGCGGCGGCCGTTTTTCATGACTACATCCTTCTAGGGCTCAAAGTATTAGAGCTATTTCGCGCGTCATGCGGACACTTAATTAATGTGGTGCATCCAATCACAAACTTAACAGCCTTTCATAACCCTCATTTCACATCATGTTTACACGAAGATTCGCTAAGCTGTCGAGATTATAGCCACTCGATTCAGCTTATTGCTTTGTTTGTGCGTTTTGAAAAATGTTAAGGGTTCAAGACTTATGCCACAGCAATAGCGTCTGCTATTTCAACAGGCGGAGGTGATGGATAAATGGACCCCCAATGGACTGTCGCTTGACTTTACCATCCTACCTCAGGAACTGAAGGACCTGGGATATTCGACGTACATGGTTGGGAAGTAAGTGCAGCGGTTGATACCATATTAACATTTGGGAGATAACATACTAAGCAAAGAAAGATGTAGCAAAAGTTAGCACAGAGACAGACAGACAGACAGACAGACAGACAGACAGACAGCTAGATAGATAGATAGATAGATAGATAGATAGATAGATAGATAGATAGATAGATAGATAGACAGACAGATAGATAGATAGATAGATAGATAGATAGATAGATAGATAGATAGATAGATAGATAGATAGATAGACAGACAGACAGACAGACAGACAGACAGACAGACAGACAGACTTGATTCCCGGATAGCTGATATCTACAAATATAAGCACGCCGTGTACAAATGATAAAATTACAAAGCAAATATATTTTTACGTTTCATTTTAGATGGGACTTAGGCTATTGCAAAAATGAGTATACACCAAATAGAAGAGGCTTTGACCACTTCTACGGTTTCTATACTGCCGGTGGAGACTATTACACCCACAAAAACGGTAAGTGTATGCTGTAAGAAAAGCAACTTAGGTTAGTTAACATTTGCGTAAACTTCTATATAATATATCAGATTCAAAGAGTATCGATGTCAGTGCAAGTCATGAAATAATTACAAATAGGATCATAGCTGCGCATTCATGCAATGTTATAAGAGCTAAGAAAAGGCGGCAGGATGTAGTTACCTGTCCTCAAATTTGAACGATTACAATTAAAACCTTAAGTACAAACATAGCGACGTTAAAATATTTTAGCATAAAATGTTCAAAATCCAAGTGTAGAAAGTGTCCAAAAGCTCAGCAAAACAGAAAAAAGAAAAAACTTATGAAACAAAGAATAAAATATCAAATTAAAATAAGGAGAAATTGCAATATTTCTGTTTTTTTCATAACTGTGTTAGATCATATCTTTCCTCTTGTATCCTGTTTGTCAAACAGAAACACCTTGATGCTTTGCAATGTACTTCAAGAGAAAATACATCGTGTATGTTTGCTATAATCATTTTAAATTGCTAATAACTGAAGGATACAATATTTTTGTCATATTTAGTCTAAGGAAAATAGAACAAAATGGATTTACGATTATGAAACCACCCTGAATGTGAAATGTTTATTATTGTGTTCAAAATCGTGTTTATGTCAAAAACGTTTGCGCCGTGTCTTATGGGTCCCGTCTTGCATCAAAACGGAAGTCGCGCTATTTTTTATCGTATGGGTGGGTCGGACACATCAGGCGGTCGTTCCCCGCGTGTGACTGAATTTCACAACCCCTGACATATCACAAACAACTTTCCGCATAGAGCCCTATGGCCATATAACTTTTCGCTGAGGCTGCTGGGTAAATTTTGTGCTCATGCACACATGGCTTACGACCTGACTTTACCCCGCAATATCCAGCGAATGTCAAAATCAATACGTAAACAGTGGCTAGCGACGGCAAAACATTTCGCGTTGTCCCATTGATAAAGGCAATAGAGAACAAACGGATGGCCTCAACAAAAAGACTGCATCAGTCGGATAACTACTTCCCAGCAGAGGGTCATCGAATTGTGCAGCGTGAAACAGTTTTCAGAGGTAATTTTGTGGTATGCCGACGATTTCCCATACGCGTAAGTAAGTACTGCCATGGTGGTGTCGTAAAGGCCTGGACGGACGTGATCAACATTGTGGTGGCACTGGCATGAGTTCATTGGCATATAAGTTGACATTTGCAGGCTTTTTATGTCTTGTGTGCCACACACACGGCATAGACGTGTCAGCATGGAGATATGCTTCTCCTCGGAGGGTCTATCACCGCTCACTTCCTCCATTTTCGAGGTCAAACAAGCCAATCCTATTTGTCAAAAGAAAATAGGCTATGCATAAACAACCGTTCCATACATTTACAGTCGCGTCCCTGACTTGGTTGTGGGTGGAAATGTTAGGTGATGTATTCAGGTCACTGGGAAAATTGGCGTTTTCCACATGAAAAATCTCATTCATCTTCTCCAGGTCCTCTAAAAAGGACAGAAAAAATGCCAAGAAAACTTCGGAAAATCACAAATTTTTGAGAGCGATTTTCAAAAATATGTAACTTACGAAAGAAATGACAAAATTCCACCGGGCTTTCACTGTTTACAAGGTTGTCTTTTTGTTTTGCGATTTGCTTATGTGCAGAACGTTTTCAGCCACTTGTTGATTCAGAATCGAGCGTGATTCCAAGACAAGCAAAACCTGTCCGCATGAGCCGATGGCGGCGCTCGTCAAAAATGACGTCATTGCTCATTAACCTCCCCCCCCCCCCTATTGAAGGCATACGGCTATAGGAACGTTGTTTGTGCATATGTTCGTACCGTTGTGTAATGTAACAATACTGGGATACATGAAAAGATACTTAATGTGCCATAAGGCACCTGCCATCGATAAAGCTCTACGTCGCCTCTGATCATATGAATACTCATCGAAACTGTCAACTGGCACTGGAATAGCTGCCGTATCAAATCTGATGGTTCAGTCATAATACGCCTTATGCATTTTCCGAGACAAAGCTGGCATTTAGGGTTTTGCTCTTAAAATATTCTATCATATGTACACAATAAAACGAAAAACGAAATTGCAAGAAGAGTCATTCGCGTGCAAACCACATCATCAATGAAACTTCAATAAATTCCGAATTTTTATTTTGATAAACATTGGACTTGACATAAATTTATAGGTGGGAAGGTGTTTAGAGTAAGCACAAAAGCTTCAATCAGCTTTTCTGCATATATAAACAGTTTAAATAATATAATTTGATTGCGCACGCTATGTTCAAATGTGTAACATCCCCTTTCAATCTGTTCAAATTTTAAATACCTTTCAGTGTTTAACGTGTGTTCAACTACAGTGGTGTTCAATATATATATATTTGAAATAAAATCTACATAGCTCCGTTCAAAAATTGTGTTGAAAGTGTTTGAACGTATCATGTAGCGTTGAAACAATATTGTCATCGTTGTTTCAATTGCTTCTCTGTATTGCTAAAATTGTATGCCAAATTAACTTTCCCAGTGCTTTTTATAAGAAGAAAACTGGTCAGATGGATATTTTATAATCAATCGTTTTAAGCTCAAGTGTTCACAGATATGAGCTTATTTTGCATCGATGTGTGTGTCTGTCTGTCTGTCTGTCTGTCTGTCTGTCTATCTGTCTGTCTGTCTGTCTGTCTGTCTGTCTGTCTGTCTGTCTGTCCGTCGGTGTGGCCACGATATATCAAGAATTGCTGATCGGATTATAATCAAACCAGGCACCTAGATTTTTTTAAATGGCTAGATTTGATCTGTTTTGGTGGGTATGGCTTAAATATTTCATGCTCATTTGCAAAGTTAATAATTTTAGGAAAAAACATACATTCGGAACGGCTACACAGAATTGGATGAGGTATGCTACAACTCTTGATCTCACAAGGATTTATCCGCCATAAAGGACACAACGGGGTTACATATCTGATTATATATCTAAATTTTCTCTATTTAAACTGATGAAATTTGGTATGTATATTGAAGATGCTATGATTCAATCTTATTAAAGGTAATTAAGCATTGTTTACTTAAACTTATTCATAATTTGCATAATTAAGAACTTTTCTAATTGGTGTATATGTATGAACTGCTATGTACATTGAATATGCTACAATATAACATTTTTAAACGTCATTAAGTATGTTTATTTCAGCCAATTGGTTTCCTCATTTCCATATTTGATGAACTTTCCTAACTAGGGATATATATCTTGATTGGATTAAACAAAGTTGACGAAACTTGCTATATAAGCTTACATTGCAGATACTATGATACGAAATAATTGAAAGTCATTCAGAATTTGTATTTCAGTCAAATCCTAATATGCATATTCAATGAACTTAAATTAGGGATATTTACCTGGAATAACTAGATTAATGTCGGCGAAAAATGCTATGTACTTTGATCATACAAGTTTAAAACAATAAAGGAAGTCATAAAGCATTTTCACTTCAGCTTATCAAAAATTGCATAATGAACGAACTTTCCAAATTAGGGACATATATTTGCGTTGGAATGATTAAAGTTGACGAAACTTGCTATATATATTTGAGATACACTGATATAACAGTCATGAAAGTTGTTTTAAAACTCTAAGATAAGCTTATCACTAAGTTGCATATTGAAATAAGTTTTCTAATTAGGGATATGTATCTGAAATGACTTGATCAAAGTCAATACATTAAAGATACTTTATCAAACAACATAATTCAGTATGCATATTACTTCACCTTTTACTACTTTGCATATATAACGAACTTTTCCTGTTGGGGATACTTGATCAAAATTGACGAAACTTGCTCTGAAAGTAGAAGAAGCTATAATAAGCAAATGTCAATTTAGGTTTTCTAAAACATATACTAATTTTAATATTCAACGACCTTTCCTAATTAGAGACATATATCTCGATTGGCTAAATCAAAGTTGACAAAATGTGGTATGCACATTGAAGATACTACGATATAACATTATTGAAGCCATTTAGCATTTTTTCTTATGCTAATTACTAATTTGCATGTTAACCAAACTTTCCTTATTATGAGTATATCGTACGTGCTATTTTCATCGTTGACAATGTGATATAATATAACCAAAAGTCGGTTTGATTTCCTAGAATATCCAACTATAATTACTTATTCGATGAACTTTTTGATTTATGTTAAATCTTGATTAACTTGATCAAAGTCGATGTAACTTGCTATGTAAACTGAAGAAACTATGATATTAACTATGATATAAGATATCAATTAAGGTTGTTTAGCATATTAACTTCAGCAAGTTACTAATTTTCATATTTAACTAACTTTACTGAGAGTGGTAGTAGTCTAAAAACGTTTATGTAACTTGCTATGAATAGACAATAGACCTTATTCTTAAATGGCGGACGAGATCTCGTTTAGCCCGAGAAAGCGCGTGAGTTTTGCTAAAGGGGGCAACTTTACTTCCGGGAAGCCATGCGTGCGTACAGTGCATATGGAAGTCATGGGTGGACACGATTCCTGTAGTGCATATGGCTATTTTTAAAAGAAGAGATTAGTCTTATATGTCATTTCACCGATTCATAAACCTTTTAATATTCTGAAAAACAACCCGCCCACAACCAACTCACCCAATTCCAACTCGCCCGATACCAACTCGCCCGATGCCAACTCGCCCGATACTGTTTTGCAATGTTTTGAGTACCTTTTATTTCTGACAACAAACATTGCTAACATGGAGAACCACAGGTGCCGGCTGGAAACATGTGCCAACACGGATAAGTTTTTATTTGCGAATTTCACGTTTTACAAATCTCTTGAAAGAATAAATTTCGTTTGACTTCTTTACGTATAGGGATAGTTACTGCAGTTACTGGCTCACGTCTTTAGGAACAGCAGGACAGTCTTTCACGTCTTTCACGTCTGGCCCGGCATGAAAATAGCTGGCCTCGGGCCATCGGGTTAACGTACATGGAATGTACAACTACACCCCATCTCAAACAACGGGCGAGTTGGTATCGGGCGAGTTGGAATCGGGCGAGTTGGTTCTGGGCGGGTTGGAAAAGGTGCGAGTTGACTGTAGGCCTATGCCTGAAAATCATACGTCAACACACAACAAAAACATCACTATGGTGTAGATTCAGAGACGATATTTTCCTGATCTTCATTGGAACAGAACACGAACTCCACGAATTCATAACACTAATTAACAAAATGCATCTACTTTCAAATTTTCATATGAAAGTTCTTCACACAAAATAACAAATCTTGATCTAGTCATGTACAACAACAAAAACATACTGGACACGAGAGCACACACAAAACCAACAGATACATTTAAGTTCTTACAGAGAAAATCATGTCATCCAAAATCAACCTTCAAGGGCCTGATCATGAGGACATGTTA
>LD361042.1:22773-33317 GCA_001465055.1 Ptychodera flava | reverse complement strand
GAAATATCAAACATAAATGCGGAAACAAATTACGCAACACTACCGACACACTCATAAATGCACAAGTACACAGCTTGCAAAATTCACGCCAACCCGATGGCCCGAGACCAGTATTTTCATGCCGGACCAGTGACTCCTGAGGGATGTCCTGTTGTTCCTAAAGACAATTGCCAGTAACTTTCGCTATATGGAAAGAAGTTTACCCAAACGTTTTGCTAAGCTTAATACATTACAAAATTATTCAAAGACACGAAATTTATTTTTTCCAAGAGATTTGCAAACTATGAAATTCGCAAATAAAAACTTAACAGACTGATTGGTACTGCATCTAGCTATAGGCGAAAGACCTTACCTCATTTTTTTTCGCGAGAGTAGAACGCTCTTCAATATGCTCCCCATTTCTGAAGCATGCGTGAAATCTTGTTGTAGTCATAAAAGAGTCCTTGTTTAGCGTATCAACCGTGTCGAGGTAAACTGGATTTCCAGGACACAGCGACATTGCCCTTTAATATTATATTGTATACTGACAGCAACTAGACAACACAGTATCGAAATTAGAATTGTTATGTGAGCTGGTGAAATTTCCAATCGTATCGTATAATCGGACTACGGAAATTGGGCTCGGCCAGACCGCTGGGCTAGATCTGTAATGTAGTGAAATCCCAGATATACATTACCCGCAATTGGAGTATCGTCTAGTTTCGAAGTAATAGTCGGATTGAGGAAGTCGGGCTTGTCAAGATCTGTGAGATGGTAAAATCTCATATATATATATTATTGGATATTTACCCGCGATATGACAGTCTAGAATCAACTAGTATCGATATTAGAGTTCCGAATATTTATCGGCAATTTTACATAGACCAGACGTGCCGGAGACACAAGGCAAGTCATTCTAGTATCGATATTAGAGTCCCAATTGCCGATAAAGATGAAGTAAATATCTGTGATTTTCACAGATCGGGTGTGTCTAGACGCAAGGCAAAGTCATTTTGGAATTGTCTAGTATAGATTATTATAGAGTCCCAGCCTGAGGTAACAAAGACACAAAGCAAGTCTTTCCTGTGTTGTCTAGTATCAATATTATACCCGATATATAGATTGTTATGTATGACAGAAATATTTGGTTTCGAAACGTAGCGTCAAATGATCACACTGTCATTCGACAGCCCGATTACGGCTACGTCTAGCCATGGCTTATATCTACAGCCGAACACACAAAATCAAACATGAAAACGGAGAACATAAAAATAGTGTAGGCGATGTGGGGAGCCGCTTTCCCTTTATTACATTCAAAATCTAATTTGATTGTTAGCTTCAGAGAAATGTTTTGTACGTAGCCTGCATGGAACAGTCGATAGGATCGCAGAGTTTTGTATTGCCGCATGCAGTCACCATTCTTTCATTTTCTCCATGCCAAAACCACTAGGAATACATTTAAGCTTAAGGTCTCTCGTCCAGTCCTCTTGAAATTGATCGAACCGTAGAGAGATATATATTAATTGCGATCCTTTAGAAATGCTTTCAGCTCAGACGCCTTCCACCGTTTCAGTATTTTGTAGGTCAGAGTACTTTTTGGAAGATCAGCTGTGTTCTGCTCATCACTGTCGTACGCCATGCATGACTTGTAAACCATGCTAGTATTCACGAACCGGAAGTAAAGTTGCCCCCCAAAGCACAACTCACGCGCTTTCTCGGGCTAAACGAGATCTCGTCCGCCATTTAAGAATAAGGTCTATTGTGTTATGTTAGTTAAAGATATTTGCATTTTTGTGTCAGCCTATTTATAACGTTTATATAACTTGCTATGAATAGACAATTGTGTTATATTAGTGAAAGATATTTGCATTTTTGTGTCAGCCAATTTATAATTTGCATATCAAATGAGCTTGCACACTTTAGCATATAAAGCCTGTAGTCTGAAGCCTGACCAAATGCAATTACACTTATATATGAAGTGGTGAGACAATGACATCAGTCAAAGAACTATGTACGGTCTAATCTCATATTTTTATACTTAATGACCTTTGTAATTAATGTGTGGTGATTATTATTGATGATATCGATCATATCACTTTAAATGAGGTTTCAAAATTGTTGCATAGTTTAAACATACACACATGCAATATACACTGAGAATTTTAAGTTCATGTCTGTTAATCGAAGTAGTATTGCAGCAGAACTCTTTTAAACACCATCATATGTGATCATATCTATATTTGTAGGTAAGTTCTTGGACTTACGAGAAGATTTTACGCCTGACTTTGACCAAGATGGAGT
Organism: Ptychodera flava; assembly: GCA_001465055.1. Taxonomy (NCBI): domain Eukaryota; kingdom Metazoa; phylum Hemichordata; class Enteropneusta; family Ptychoderidae; genus Ptychodera; species Ptychodera flava. The sequence goes on along the minus strand of LD361042.1, from coordinate 31,037 downwards.
CTATTCTGCGGTGAGCATTTGCTAAAATGTTAATTTCGTTCCTCTTTTTCATGCTGCTTAAAATTTATATTTGTGCTCCAAAATTTTATTCAGCTTAGTTTCTTTCAATTTCCCAAACTTATGGTATTGTTATGTACCGAATTTGTCCGCTCATGAATAACTTCAAGTTTGCGTACTTTTCATATTGAATTTGTGCTAAAAGTTAAATTATTTGTATTTCAACATACTTAAATGAAAAAACTTAGAGCTATTGTCCGGCTTGGATAATACGCGCCGAGAAATGTTCTTCATTCATTGCACCTTCATTAAGCTTAAAACCGTTCTCGTTGATTACAAAGAAGAAAATTAGAAGCCACTGCTTGCAAAATACACATCGTAATAATTACCGACACCTGAAATCAAGATTTTCGATTACCCGTGATTACTATACGGGGAAAAAGAAAAAAATTAATTTTCTTGTAATTTTTACGAAAACAAGACGATGAAAACAGTTTCCACTCCGTAACTTTCAAAATAAATTTCTATACAAACCATAGACAGTAAAAAAGTAAAAGAACTGCTATAGATAACGGTCCTTTTCAGTGGCATACATCCGGGCGTGAAAAGGGTAGTTGTCTTCTGCACCAGCATGTACGAGGCGCCAAATGTAAAAAGTTAATATACACAATCATGCGGAAAGACCAACCACGTCGTCTTCGTTACTGGCAAGAAGCACTTAGACCGAGTTTCTGCCCGCACAAGCACCACTCCTCGCAGTAGCTGTCTGCTCGCAGTGCACTGTGGGTGATACCAGCAATCAAGGATGGGAGGGAAGATCAAATCATGTGACTTACTTCGTAACCGGGGATACACATACATGCATAGAGCCTCCACTTGGATACAGCTCGAAAAAGTTACATTCAGAGAGAGCCGAAAAGCTTCACATTCAGCCTAGATTTGATACGGCTGCAAATAGACATCAAATCAGGTCCAATAATGGTTATCATTCAAGGTAACTAAGAAATTTACCAGGTCCAAGGAACATATTGAAAATGACAAAGGCAATGGGGTCATCTTGAACCACAAAATAGTGGTGGTACCAGGTGTCCGGAATGGGTAAGCGTACCCTGCCAGCTAGCCGCACCCATCAAGATTGACCCAAAGCGACAAATCCATTGTTATTTGGTGAATTCACCAAATTACTTTTGTGAGTCAAAATTTGGTATGCTGTCACTCATCATTTGAGTAACAGACAGGTCATATTTTGATACAACATCTCCGTATCTACCGTAGAACTTCTTAAATGATTTCACTAATCTACTTTCTGAGAATCCTTGCCTCACTAACTTTTGAGCTAATAGGCTTTGTCTAACTCGAAAGTCTTCATATGAATTGCACGCTCTACTGTATCTAAGGAGTTGTGAAATATACACACCATAAGCTGGAGATGATGTTATATTGCTCGACAAAAAGGGAAAGTTTATGATTTCAAAATCTCTTTTGTCATACAGCTTAGTATATAGTGTATTTTGTCTAATTTCAAACAATACGTCCAGTTATGAAGCCGGGTCCACACTTTCAGTTGTTTCTTTTATTTCTAAATCATCTGGGTAGATGTGGTGTAGATAATTGGATATACCAGGATTGTTTAAACTGATGAGATCATCGATATATCTGTGGGTGTTGCTAAATCGCTTGGAAATCCTTTTACACCCAGATTTCTGAAGTGATTGTATGAACTCTGCTTCATACGAATACAAAAATAAGTCTGCAAGAAGTTAGGCGCAGTTTGTGCCCATGGGAATGCCTATGGTTTGCATGAATGTCATGCCAGCAAACTTGATAAATATGTTGTCAATTAGGAAATATAGCATTTGAATCACCTTAACATCACTGTATTTGAGTTTGTCATCGCTGTTGTTGGTGAAATAGCCAAAGTTGAGCTTGATGACAATGTATTCATACCTACGACTACCATTCTTGTAAAAGAAGGCTTTCTTTACAAGAGATGATAGCCTGTCTTTAAGTTTGTTGTGTGGGATGGTTGTGTACAACGTTGAAAATTGAATTGTATATGTTTTTGTTACTTTGTAAAATATGTAACAATTCTTTGGAGTTCTTTAATATCCACATTTGATTAACCCCACTAGTTTCATAAACTTTGTCACAATACCGTACCAAACCAGATTTAATGGTTGATAAAATGATGGTTAAAAGTTGTGACAAGCATTTTGTTGTACACTTACTGGAACCAGCTATGAACGTTGTTTATAGGGATTCTTATGGATCTTAGGAAACCAATATAGATTAGGTAATACCTTGTCATCTTGCGCTAACTTGATTCCAAATTCACTCAAAACTGTTGAACGGTTCTGCAATATTTCCTCTTCAGATAAGGTTGAAAGAGAGTATGTTGTGCTACTCTCATCATCTGAGTTAATCTGAAGTTCGTTCTTTAAACATTAATTGTAATATTGCTTGCAGACAAAGATGATGTTGTTTGATGCTTTGTCTGCAGGCACAACAACATATTTATCGTGTAAAGCATCTAGACATTCCCGTCTAAATTTTCTATTCAGCCTTGATGAAAATTGTACATTCAGTGTCGACTTGGATAAAGCTCAAACGTTTCACATGCAGACTTGGATTGCATATCGCTCAAATGTTAAATGTACATTCGATCTAGGTACCGAGTAACAACTTTTTAAGATATATATTGAATCGGAAAATTTTATATATATACATCCTCATTTTCGAAACACGATATTGACTACCAGATGTTGATGTAATGAATGAATGAATGAATGCTTTATTTCACCAGATGCTTCACAGTATGTACAATAATGAAAATTATCAGAAAACTGTGTATTACTGAAATTGTACAAAGTCAAAGAAAAGAAAAGAACATTGCAATATTGTAAAATCTGGTGGGGGCCATGAAAATAGTCTAAAAGGACTAGTCGAGTTCATGGCCCGTGAGTATACTAATAATTATTCGGTACAAGCTTAAGTGTGATGGAGGATAGAAACAAACACATATTTAATGTAAATTCAGTAAGTGATGTTTCAATGCAGACTTGAAAACTTGTCTACTTGACAATTGTTTGAGATAGTCAGGCAGCGAATTCCAGTGTTTCACAGCTGCATACCTAATGTTATGTTGTGAAATTGTCAAATTTGAGCCTGGAATACGAAAATTTTCAACTTGTGTTAATCGTGTTGGATACTAGTGCTTTGGAATCTCAAAATAGTGTTCAACTGTATGAGGAAGATTGTTATGTTTCAAATCATAAACAAACATACAAGTACAATATTTACTCAGTTTGTAGATATCTAAAATATTCAGTTTGTAAAACAGAGGTTCGGAATGAGCAATGAAATGAGAAAAGGTAATTGAGCGAACAATCCGTTTCTGAAGGCGAAAAATTGGCTCTAAATAGCTGGAAAAAGTGTTTCCCCAGATTTCCAAACAGTACATTATATGGGGTAAGATAAAAGCAGTATATAGTTGAATGAGGGTGGATTTTGGAACATAGTGTCTTAGTCGTGTAATGATACCAATTTTGGGTGTAATTACTTCAATGACCTTTCGTATATGATATTTCCATGACAAAGATGAATCTATTATAACTCCTAAATAGCTTGCACAAGAAACTTGTTCTATTGTATCATTCCCAATTGACAGATTTCCTTCAAATGTGGTGTTTCGCTGTGGTGTCTTTATGATCATATAATTGGTTTTGTCAACGTTGACTGTGAGTTTGTTGGCCATACACCAACTGATAATTTCGTTAAATTTGGCGTTAATTTGAGTACGATTTACATTCTGGGTACGTAGAGATTTAAAAATATTTGTATCATCTGCAAAAAGTCTACAATTAAAATAGTCTGTTGAATTACAAATATCGTTAATATATACCAAGAATAAAGTCGGACCCAGAATGGAACCCTGCGGTACACCACATTTGATTTGCCTGTAACAAGAAGATTTACCATTGACAATTACAAATTGATTACGATTTGTTAAATAACTATGAAATAACTTTAGTGATGGACCTCGCACTCCATAATGATGTAGTTTGTGAAGAAGGATATCATGATCTATAGTGTCAAAGGCTTTTTTCAAATCAACAAAAATACCTAATGTTACATAGCCAAGGTCCATCTTCTCTATAAGATCAGCAACAATGTCAGCGAGGGCAACTTTAGGACTGTATTTTTTGCGAAATCCATACTGCGTATCAATTAAAATATCGTACTTGTCAAGAAAAGAAACCAGTTGTTTGTTGATAACTGCTTCAAAAATTTTACTAAAGACGGGCAGAATTGAAATTGGCCTGTAATTACCAACATCAAATGGACAACCTTTTTTATAAAGAGGGGTAATTTTTGAAACTTTTAGACTATCAGGAAAAACACCATTTGAAATCGAAAGATTGATAATATGTGAAAGAGGGCCAGCGATATACTCAGCTGCATGGATAGTCAAAAGAGGATGAGTAAAATCATAACCAGGTGTTTTTGAGGAATCCAGGGAGAGTATTTCTTTCATAATGTCTCCTGGAACAACTGGTTGAAAAAAGAAAGAATTGCTACGACTCTGCTTCAAATAATTCTGGAAATTGATATCAGTGGAAATTTTGGACGCCAAATTGGGCCCAATATCAGAGATCAGAGAAATACTCACAAAATTCATTTGCAATATCTGTACTCTCTGTTATCACCTTGCCGCCAATTTCACTGAGTTCTAATTTGTTTGGGGCCATACTACTCCCATTATTTCTATTGAGAATTTCATTTATAACATTCCATGTTTTTCCGGAATTCCCAGTTACAGAGTTTAATTTATTACAATAATACATTTTCTTTGCGTGTTTTAAAACCTTAGTTAAAACATTACGGTAATTCTTATATATCATTATAACGTCATCGTTCATGGGACGCTTCTTACTCTTTGAGAAAAGCAAATGTTTTTTCTTGATAGAAATAAGCAAGCCTTTTGTTATCCATGGTTTCCGAATTGACTTACTACGGTGTTTTTTTGTCGTCAAGGGTACATGTTTCATAGCAATAGAGTGAAATTTTTCATGAAATATATTGTAGGCATCATTCGCATCACTGCAATCATACACTTCCTGCCATGAAGTACTACTCAAGTCAGTCAAAAAGGACTCACGATTGTAACTAGAAAAATCGAAACATGTGTGTTGCGTATGCTGTTTGAATACATGCTTCAACCCTTTTACAATTGCAAAAATGGACAGGTGATCTGAAATGTCAGTTTCGATGGAACCGCATTCCAGAAAGTGATCTGTTATAATGGTAATCAAGTGGTCTATTGTTGTACATGTATTATCAGTTATCCTGGTTGGGGTGTTAATTACTTGATGGAAGTTATACGAATTCAAAAGTGTTGAATAAGAAGTATTTGAATGAGACGATGAAGACGTATCGATATTGAAGTCTCCAACAATTATGCAATTTTTGTCTTTCGATGAAAGGCATTCAATGACTTTCTCAAAGCTTTCAAGAAAGTCAGATGTCGGACTATTCGGCTTTCTATAAACTACACCAAAGACAACATTTTTCTTTGCAATTGTAACTTCAAAGAAAAGTGACTCACAGCTTGCAATATGCAAATTAACCATTTGTGAGTGGGCAAGTGAGGAATGGATGTACATTGCGACACCTCCACCCTGGCCACATTCCCGATTACATGTGTACAGCTGATATGATGGCAGTTGAAAAAGTGACTGATTTACATTTCTGTTCAACCATGTTTCTGACAATGCAATTACGGGAAAATTGTGGTGTAATACATTCAGCAAATGAAGACAGTCATCAAAATGCTTACTAAGAGATCTAATATTTAAATGGAATACTGAGATCGTTGAAAGTTTGTCATTTTGATTTTTACATTGATTAAACTCGTCGACAGTGTATGAAGAACAATCGTACTTGATATGTGATCTTGTGAGTTGGAGTCCATAAAACGAAAACAGAAAAGTTACTCTTGGTGTTCAATTTATACGGTTAATGTTCTTCAGTGATGGTATCATGATGACTTCAGAGCTGCTATCTTTACGCGTAAAAATCTTGCCGTTGCTGGTCCAGATGTATTTCCAATTCAGTTGTTTTCTTCTTTCATTTAATTGCTGCAAAAGGCGCTTCGCTGTCGTGGTCAAGTTCTCGTTTACGTAAATATTGTTGGTACTGTTTCCCAGATGGAGTTGATGTGGCGTCTTGCCTCTAAGGTGTTTCCGAGCATAGTAGAGTTGATTTCTTGTAGATCTTCTGACAAATCTGACAATGATAGGTGGTGGTGGCGGCGAAGACTCTTCCCGGTTGTGACTTTGGCGTCTTGGCAGACGATGGCTAATGTCTATGTCGTTTTTAGTGACATCAACACCTACAGCCGCTGAAATTTTGATGACAATATCATCTGTGTTTTCATCATTTTGCTGTGGAATACCGTGAATTTCGATATTGTTTCGACGCCCATATTGCTGCAGTTCTTGTAGTTCTCCTTGGGTACTGCGTAACTCTTTCTCTGTGTTGGTAATCTGTCCTTGTAATCTAATGTTTTCAGCTTTCAGGTGATCGGCGTTTGATTGAAAGTCGGCTAGTTGCTTTCTAAAGTTTTCAAAAAAATCGTTGACAAAATCAACTGACCTTTGCACCTCAGCTAAGCTGTGTTCAAGAGTGGAAATCTTTTCAATTTGTTTTCCCAGAGTTGACAGAGTTTGAAGAATTTCAGACAGCTGACTTTGAATGTCGTTGTTCTCTGTTTGGCTGTGCGGACAGAAGTCTCCAGTGTCGGCCATCTTGGTTTGCTTTGGCTCTGGACTGTGATCACTACTTGTACTCAATTTGGTAGCTTCATGCTTCTTTGCTGGTTTTCTCGGCATCTTTTACTGATTGAAGTTGTCAAACAGTGCTTCAGAATGTATGACAAAAGGTTTTCAGGTATACGAAGACACTTGGTAGCGAAAAACAGAGCAACATTGGACGAGCGATCTCACTGTGCGTCCTACCTCCATGACATGCGCAGTATGGTCAGATGGTCGCAACTGACAAAACGTTGCGCTCACAATGCTTCATACACAGCAAGGCCATATTTTTGGCATGGTAATACTGTTTGTCGTGCGGATGTCTTTAAATGCCATTTTTAGTCAGTCATGGTTAAACTTTCAAGTGTTGAAACGTTATAAATGTTTCATGCTGACATTTTGGTTATTAATGTCAGTCAGACTGCCAACAAATGTTCTGAACACGTACGTCCAGTAACTGAAAAAGCAAAATAAATAGCCATAGATTTTCATCCGTTTTAAACCTTTTATCATTTATCTAAAGTACAACATATTATAATAACACATATTTTAATACCATTAAGAATATAAATCTTACATACTTTATATATTGTAAATACATTAGTAACAACAGCTTTGATTTTATGACGAGGGTTGAAATCCATAATCGAATCGGCAGCTATAGCTGCCGATCTAACCTCGGCAAAGCTCGGCAGGGGATAAAAAGGCACTGCACCGTAACCAGAAGCCAATTTTTGTCTGACAGCTGTTTAATTTCTTATGAGGTATACAATTCGCCTCTCATCATAGATAGGGGTGCCCTGTAGGCTGTACATATATCAGTCATTTGGTTTTTTTATGTAAAAAGATATCATATTTCTGGCATGGTTATCGGAATGTGCGACTTTTGAAAGTTGCGCATTTTATAATGTCTGTCATTATGAATGTTTTAGGGACGTCATTTTCTTTCATGTTAAGACTTACAAGTCAAACAATTTTGTATTTTTCTTGCATCTCTTTCTTCTAAGTCAGAAAAATGCCAACATTTCCGAAAAAACAAATGTGGCCAGTCACTCTGTCAACATATGCCCTGCACAAGTACCTAAAAGGACTTAAAATGTGTCAGTCATTAAATAAGCGATGGCCTTAGTAAACCAAACTCTGGCCAGGTCCGCACGGCATCTGCTGAAGAGCACTCTAAATGATAATCCTGTGAGAGTATGCAAATTTTAATTCCTGAAGTGCCAAATAGTAAAAGGCTCGGCACGGTACTCTACCGAGCATTTGTTTCAAAAGTACAAGACATATATGACTCAGATGCTACTGAAAACAAACTTTTATCAAATTCGACAATACTTTAAGGTTAAAATATTTTATCCCCCGCAAACGCTGTCAATGCTGGACAAGGCCCCACATCACTGGTAGTGATGCTGTGCCCCGGCCAGCTACAACACCAGCAAAATTAAGGAATACCCA
>LD361033.1:42526-52714 GCA_001465055.1 Ptychodera flava | reverse complement strand
TTTCAAGGTGTTTCCCCATTTTTTTTTATTCTTGATTTTGCATGAGAATGGTCGAACGATCCCTTTAGGAAAGTTTGAGCAAAACGTTAAGGCTATCACTTATCTAGCTCATACTACCTCAAATGCAAATGTATTAAATCATGTGTGTCTATATGCAAGCATTGATTTACACATACCTGCACGCCTTCCTTCCTATCTGTCTGCTTGTCTGTGTATATCTGTCTGTCTATTTGTCTGCCATATATGTGTTTCTACGAATTATATTTGATTTACCTACTTGCTTTAGTTGTTTTTTTATGCTTATGGACTTCCTAATGGCCGGGTGGGGCGGTACTCTATCAAAGCTGTCCATGTACTTGTTATATATACTGTTGATGGAAAATACAGACCTTCAGAAATTTCGACGTACCATTATTTGCACGTCTTTCATTCTGTTTTTACTGGGCTTGATACTATAACACAGCAAGATTTCATAATTTAGGTCATTGATTTTTTATTACAGTCACAATAAACCTTCAGAAAATTGCTATGATTTCATAACTATTTAAAGTGAATCCATTTATTTCTATCAATCATATCACTTATACAAAATAGACGTTGACAGTCCAAATATCACGTCACCATGCTGCAGCAGAGAGGTAAAGCAACCACATTTTGCGACAACCTGCGTAAATATCTTCTGGGAGGAGCCAACAGCCGATGACAACTCTGGAACACTTTTCCGCAACAGAACTGCTGCACCGGGGGACTGCTTTCCTCAAGGAGCAACGGAAGTGACGTATATCTTCACAGATTCATCAGCAAATAACGTGTCGTGTTCTTTTAATATAACAGTGATAGGTATGTCATCATCAAAATGTAACGATTTCCCAGTATATCAATACAGTCAATAAAAGTATACATTTTTAAACATTACAGCAAACTTCGTTAAATTTTCATTCTCATGGTGCCTACAAGAGGAAGCTGTAGGTTTACAGACATCTCAACAATCTTCAAGTACAGAGACAGAGACAAAGGTGTGACTTATGCACTTGGTCAAGTGTAGAACAACTAGCGCTATTATATTGCAATATGTTACTTATTCCGAATCCTTGTTTCTCCTGTAGGGGCGTGTCGTGTGCAACTCAGAGGTTTCCATTCCGTCTGGACAGGTAGTATTGTTCATGATGATATTTTTTCTGTCTTCTGTCGTCCTGGATTTAAACCAGACAGAAGTCCATTTCTCCGTTGTATCGATGGAAAGTTGAATGGTACACTACCAGTCTGTGTAGGTGAGTGATGTTTAGTATACAATGATTCCTACTGATCAATAATAGCTCCTGTTTTTTTAATTTTTTTATTAAGGAACAATATCTAATCGCCTAGGTTTATTTACTTCAGTTATAAGAAAGCCATTTTGAGACGGCTGCCGTCTTTTCCAGAGTGTCATTACTTAACATGTAACAAAATGAGTGACTCAGATTCTTTTTAAGGCCATAGGTCACAGAGACTTTTCAATGAATATGTTCGGAACGAAAACATTCTCGCCGCTTAAGGCAGTATGTGCCTCGAAAGTAAAAGACTTACAGTTTTGCTAACACTTTCCTCAATGATGCTCTAAACAATTCTCTCACCAAATCAAGAATGAAAATCAGGGTTGCCGTGCAAAATTTGACAGAGAGACGAAATTACCTTAGATTGCCTAATATTTGAAATTCACAATGGCCCCAATCCTAGTGTTAACTCTATGGGTAAAAAATAATCTTCTACTTTCGAAAGACTACAACGGTAAAAAAAAATTCTTACACCAAAAAACCATAAAATGAGCCTCCCCTTATGGTATACCAGGAAAGAATTGTAAAGCTTGGAGAGCCCGAATATCCGCGTTGTAACTTAATATATTCTTTTTTCTGTAGATTTGGACGAATGTGTGGAAAATAAACACGATTGTGACGTCACAAATGGAACTGAATATTGCGTAAATGCTATCGGAAACTTCTCCTGTCTATGTGTACCACACTACAGACGATTTAATGGAAAATGCCAGCCAGATCTTCCGGAAGACACTATGGTGGACGATACCAAGTGTGCAATAGGTAATAAAATCGCCCAAGTCTGTTCAGCATGGAACATTGTCAATGCATTGCATCTCTATCTTTCCTCTGTCTCTTTTCTTTGCCTGATCATCTGTCTATCTGTCTTAATAATTCAGTACCGGCATAGTTAAAGCTATCATGTTGTTGGCGTATTTTCAGGAGACATGACCTTGTAATTTGTCTTTGGTTTGTTATCGTGTTTGACCTTGCATGACATTTTTTCATAATTTGTATCAGGAAAAAGTGACTCGTTCTGTCCACAACAAGTTGACGATTTTGGTATTCTATGGCCAGCTACGAAGGCTGCCTGCACAACCGACTGGCAACGATGTCCAAATGGAACAAGGGGTGAGCACGCGTCAATACATACGCAATGACTCTTTGCACCTGAAGGCTATATCAACTAATCTACTAAACAGTTGACCAGGATGGCATTCATTCTTAGTCGGCCTTCTAGTTTCATTTTGATAAGAGCTAGTCAACAACAAGTAATAGTGAAATATGATGATTAATATAATGGTTTACAAAGAAATGCCGCTACGTAAGTTAGAAAAGACAGCACTATCAATTTCTTTTTCAATCCAGTTTACTAGATATCGGTCTGTATATTAATTTAACATCTACAAGGCTTCATAATAAATTGTTAAACGGATATCTTTCACACAGAAGTTGTATTAATATAGGCAATGCGATTTTCACTGTAAATTGTTTGTAACTGATGGTAACGTATGGTAAATTGATGGTAAATTGACGCTACCTACATAACGATGGATGTAAAAATAGAAAAGAAGTATGGCGTGCATTACCACAGTCGTGTAGGAGAAACTTCATGGAAATGAAAATGTGCATTCAACAACCACAGTCCCAGAAGAAGCGTATACAGATGATTTGAGCACGATGCCTGACGCATAGCATGATGCTACACGAAACGATTATCTTCAAACTATGATTTATCCACTCCTAGCAGGAATTATAATATATATTAAAATGTACAGTGTTAAGTAGCTTATTTCTTAATTCAAACTGGAAGGCAGATAGAAAAAATGTCCAGATATACTAAATGGAACTGCACAGGCTTATACTTCACAGAATAGATAATCAGGACTATGTCTTCTTATGAACCCTTTGAGTGCTGTAATTTTTTCCTCCCACATTTTACTGCCACATTTTACAAGTTTTTATGAATTTTTTTGAAATGTTTTGATAATTTTTGACCAAATGGACATCATATTTCATTGGCTACATTTTTATATCAAAACTTTTGCAAAAATCTTAGAAATATCGACTACAGTATATTTTTATAAACGCGACAAAAATTGACGTTGGCGCTTAAAGGACTAATGAAGTTTGAAGCAAAACAGACAAAGTAGCAACTCTAGTACGTCATTGTACAAGTCCAGATTTCGCAAAGATGCAACTCTAAAACCAAAGTGTCAAAAAATCCATTCAACTTTCTAATAATCTATTGAATGTATTTATGCATTTAAAAGTGTTCAATTATTTTATGAATAAATGCTAAATGCTTCAGAATTAATCTTCAGTGCAAGTTAAGGGGCCCTCTCAGTTGCATATATTACCATATCGCAAAAGGGATAATTGTGTTACTTGACACAACGATGGAGATGACATTTGTAAGCAGAGCTTTCTTGTACTTCCATGCAGGCCTCATCCGTCGGGAATGCGATAAGCTTGGGTACTGGTTAGCAGTGGAATCAGCGTACTGCCAATCTGAAGTATTGGCCGAGGTCTTACATGGGGTAAGTTTTAAACACTTGTCCCATTTAAGGTAATATGCACCTCGAAAATGAAAGACTTAAACTTTCGCTCAAACTTTCCTCAGTGAAATTTTCAACCATTCTCTTACCGAAGCAAGAATAAAAATCAGGGTCACCGTGCAAATTTTGGCACTAGAGAGACAAATAACTTGCGATTTCTCGATATTTGAAATTCAAAATGGCCGCCATCCCTGTGTTAACTCTATGGGAAAAAATAAAAATTTAGATTTTCGAAAAACTAAGGCGGTAAAAACCTTTCTTTTGCCAAGAGCTTCAAAATGAGCCCCAACAAGTGGTAGGTCAGAAGAAAATTGATAAAATTTGAAGGCCCGAATATCTGTCCCCGAGGTGCGTTCTACCTTAAATCACAGCGAAAAAAACAATACAGAAGAAACTTGAGTTTTAAGTACGTTTATAAAACACAGCAATAAAAGGAGGATGAAATAAAGTGGTAAGTACATTGGCTGACAAAAACCCAATATCTACACAGTACTACGACAAATTGCATGGCTGAATTCAAAATTCCCCATTACTATATGTACGAGCTGCTCGCTAGGTAATTGGGCCAAAGTAATTGAATTCTTTGTTTGCATCTCCATACTCATAGGTTTTCGAGGCTTTAAGAAAACAAAAAATTCAATAGGGCTTTGTCAGGTAGCATTTCTACATCAAAACCTTTGTTTAAACACTCTTTTATTATCAGGCACGTTTCTACACAGATTCTCATGTAACATGGTAATAATTATGTAAAGCTAAGCACTGGGTAAAATGATTGGTATACAATCACATGTACACATAAACTGATTCTGTACATGTACCAAATACGTTAAGTATACAGAACGTATACTAATAAAATGCAAAACTACAGTGTACTCTTTGTGTGCAAAGATCTAAGTTAAGTATACTTATGACCTGCATAGATATACGCTACGCATATCAACGTATTGGAATGCTCCATATACAAAGATATACGTTACATATGCAAGTAATGTTGTGTTCCGTATACGTGATTGTACGTAAATATACTGAACGTATATCAAGCATTTTGTCCAGTGAAAACTTGCGTGTCTTACGTTTTAGGATGTCTGAAAATCCCATATACAGACCTTTCCAAAAAAACAGTTGTAGGAACTGCGCCCAAAGTAGTATGGGTCCCATACGATCAATGTAAACATTGTATCAAAGGTACGATGGTGATTCATTAAAGTTAAACCATGTCTGTCATAATCTATATTAAATGTTACAGCTATGATGACGAGGTGCATCTAGATATCGAGTACGAAATGTATTATAAATTTGTAAAAATGACAGGCGCACAGGCGCAGTTCCGACGACTGTTTCCCTTCAATAACTCTGACTTACGATAGCAAAGGGTGACTTCTATTTTTCTCGTCTTGAGATACGGACAGTGAACTGAGTATGGGCTTATTGTATACTTTTTCCATTCAATTAACAGGCTCGAAATATATCACTTTTCACCGATGCCAGCAAGCTGATCGGTACCACCTTTATATATTTGTCGAGCAAGAATGTCACATTCGGTGGTGACTTACTCATGGCTGCAGATATACTTCACAAACTGGAGGAAAGAAATCCCATGTTAATGAACGGCACCAAAGAGCAAAAAATAATGTACATCAAGGTGAGCTGGATTGTCAGTATGAGTGTTTATGGTGTCTTCTCTTGAACATTTGGTTCGTCAATGATTACGGCTAGAGTTTGTATAGACGTTGTAGTCCGCCATTTTGATTGTTGTTGCCTGCCATCTTAAACCTTATTATGAGATAACGAAAATTCGTATTCAAACATCCTTCTGTCACTCTAGGCATACATTGAAGTGGCAAATGTCTTATTGGCCGCAGACAAAGCAAGCCCATGGCAGAACATTCATCAGGTAAGTGGGGTTTTTTTCACAAGCCAAGCATGCAACGTGTCGGTTCCTTCGGTTCAACAAGGCAGAATACGATCAAAATTTCCTAGAATCATCAAGCAGAGAAGGAAACAATACTGACAAGGAAGTTTGACTCTCATTGTAAGACAGTGTCTCTGTAGGGAATTTTTTTATTATAAATCAAACATAAGAGATGTGTTGATTAAAACGATATATAATAAATCAGTGTGAAGCAAGCAAACATAAATACTGTTACATGATGATGATGATGAGGATGATTTTTATCTAAAAGTGTATTTAGTTTTCCTTTTCAAGTTTAAGTATATATGCTTACTCAAATCAGAGACGATCAACCGCTAAGATTGCAGTTTGCCATTTGGTCCTACAGAACTTACTGAATCAAAAAAGTATTGATACTAAGTAAAATTAAGTCAAACATCCCGACAGTTAAACATGCTTCAACAACGATAATCCATCATAAATGACACAATTAACAAGGAAACGGAAAATGGAATGAAGCACTGTTTATTTTTGAATTTTTGAATAGTTTGGCAGATGTTTATTCACTTACACGTTGGGCTTCTTTTCGTCGAAGAAAGGTTCAATATATGTCAAAATTTCACAATATTTCAATAGCAGTTTAATATTTGGCCGAGAAAACCCCAGTAGGTTTGAAAATCGGCTGTCCAAATCAAAACATTTTAGCTGTATACAGCACAAACGCGCTTGTTTGCCCTCCTTAGCAGCAAAAAAATGAAATGGGTGCATATTCTCTTAACATTTGGATGACGTCGAACTCCCGAATATCACATACTTTCTTATTTACAGACGCTGGGTGTACACGAAGGACCTGTCAAAGTTTTTGAGAATCTTCAGATGTTTGCTGACCATATGAACAGCCTAATGCAGACAGAAGATCTAGATGTTTACCTGAAATATCAAAACCTAGGTACAAACTTATGAACGAAATATATGCTATCGTTTAATGGAAAAATTTAATATGTAAAGTGTTGTCCCTTTGTTTGTTTGTTTTTGTTTTGAGGGGGGTGGTATATTTTTATTTTTGGTTTGGTTTTTTTTTTGCGTTTGAGGGGGTATAGTAACTTCTCATATTTTGAGTGTTCACTGTACAATATACATATTTATTTACCTGGTGAATGGGAAGAAACTTCATTTATACTCATTAGGGTCTTTTTGCATGTAGTGAATCAGATAATAGGTAGCTGCACAGAGAAAAAGCTCCTCTAAATCTATAAAGAGATGTGGACGTCGAATTGTAAATACAACCATATATGTAAATGAGTAAACTTGCATCGACTTACCAATTTTAATCCTGTTCTCAAATACTACAGATCAGAGTTCAGTGATAATGATAGTATGAATGTAAACATGACTGGCATATTTGTCGTACGATTAGAAGTACATGTACATGCAATTTTTTCAATGAAAAATGACTTAAATAATAATAACATTTTATGGCTTGCTTGTAAATATAGGATTTACATCACATTTGTGGCAATAAATGTGTGATACAAAAATATGTACAATTTTTTCTCCAAAAAAGATAAAGTATTACAGTATAATAATAGTAGCTGATAATAAATATAACTAGGTATTTCTTTGTTTATATATAAAGTAAAAATATAGTCTACATGTTGTTCATTAAAAGATAACCCTTGTTTTGTTAGTAGAGAAATAAGCTGATTTTCAGTTGTGTCGTTTGGGAAATTGATTTTACTGAAAAAGTTTAATAAAAACATTTCTTATAGATGCAAGGTGTTGCGCGACAATCTTAATGTTCTCTATGTAAATTTGGCTCATTCATATGCAAAATGTGCGCTGATCTAAAAAGTTCATTTTTACTATTTTTTCAGAATACCAGGCATTTCACACCAAAACCACAGATTTGATGATGGAATCGCTGGTGGTAAATGGCCACCACGGTCGATCGAGGAGAAATACCGAAGAATCGAGTGAAATGTTGACAACCAAGTTGACATTCACTTCCGGTAAACAATGGAAAAGTGATGGTAAAATCTATTTTCTGGTATGACATGATTTAAGCAGTGCCCACGAGTTCCATAAACGTGATCATAATGTTCAGTATACGACCTTTCTGTTTACAACTTTCTATGTAGCAGATATTGCTCGTGGTGATGTTTTTTTTCGTGGCGTTATCACATGCTCTAGATCAACAAACCAGCCTAGCTGAATCTCAATTTTCGATTGAAACAACTGTAATGAACATTTTTCAAACTCATCTCTCCATGCCGGTCGGTCATAACTTTCATCTAAAGACCATTACTCACAGTCTTTACGGAGATCGAAATTAGCATATTACATGTATTATTTGCATTGTTCATTGCCCACATGATTCAATAACAGAAAAAAGTTGATATGGCCCTCAAAACTCAGAAATCCATTCCAATTGCCCTATTTATTCAATCACATCATAATGTGGATATGGCCCCTTCTAAACTGCGAGCACATATAACTTGAAAGGCAAGTTAAATTGTCATATTGATTAATTATATCTTGGATATGGCTCCTTCTAACCCGCAAGCATACACAAGAAAGCCAGGTACACCTTGAGCGAGTCCTGTGAGAAATCGTTAAAGCTTACTCTCCCTACTCAGCTTTATATTATCTTTTCTCACACAAATTCAAGCCAGATGACCAAGCTGTTGACAAAAATATCAGCAATCCCGCCATAACTTTCAATGTAATGTTGTATTTAACATTGGTCTTGGCACGCATGGTCTACAAAGTGATGTAAAAATATATGTACTAGATCACTGAAGTGACAGGTTCCAAAATATCATGTATTTTTCGCATATTAGATCAATAAATGTTACCTGGTTATTTCATTTGATTTATATATTCGTATTCTTGAAACAGATGTGTTTTCTTTATTTAAATTTCCCATTTTGACGTGCTTTATCATCTCCTAACGGTGTAACGAGTCACTCATTGTATATATCAGACCTGTTGTCTTATCATGGGCCATACCTTCTATTCGTTGTGTTAGGTGTTACAGTGGTTGAAGCATTTGTATATCATAACCCAGTCGGACTGATGCTGCCCATAAATATGAAGAAGTAAGTTGACCTACGTAAATCAATGTTCCAGAGAAAGGATTATAGCTTAAACTTGGCATTAGGCAATATGATGCACGACTTCTCTTCTATTTGTTAATGTACAAGAGACAGTAGCGATATTACTGAAGAAATTTATGTGGGTTATTCTTAATTTTAGTAAATGACCTTGTCAATATATACGTAGTTCCTTTCGATAATCTTAGCTCACACTCCAACGCTAATTACATATATTCGCGACATTACCAAATTAATTGAATCGTGATTTGACCATATTATGTTTCGAATGTCATTCTGCGGTACCTTGTGCCAAAAGACCAGATACGTTTTAAAATTTTTTCTATCTCTTATATTTATGGTGAAATCACTCTATATCATCAACACTTTATCCCTCAAGATCCAACCAATTGATAGTTAAATGGTACTTGTACAACTTGTATCATAATTGATTGAGAAGTATCAAATTCAATGACGATTTGTTTTTTACTTTTTCCGTAGAGGTATGAACAAGCAGATCGGTATATCAGTGAAGAGGAAAGTACAAGCCATCAATAGCCCCGTTGTGATGGTCAGAACTTACAGTGGAAACAATGTAAATTTGAAACGTGGGTCACTGGTCCTTGATATTCCCCACATGCAGGTTAGAAATATTTTACATTCTAGACTTTTTAAACTTGTGTATTTACATAAAATTCAGAGATACATGCATAGACACAAATATACATATGTATCATTTTATATATATATATATATATATATATATATATATATATATATATATGTTATATTATCTATGTATATAAAGTCCTACGCAAGGTTTAAATAGCAACTTACAAGTTATTACCATCTTTCTATCATTCCTAGAATGCATACAAGCCAAAATGTGTGACGATGCAGTTTAATAAACCCCGACTGTAAGTTTATCGTTCAGAATATTTCTCTCTCTCTCTCTCTCTCTCTCTCTCTCTCTCTCTCTCTCTCTCTCTCTAACCTTTTTAGTGCACAATATGCACTGACAAAATTGCACGTCTCACCGAAGGTTTCAATTTTAGGTAACATTCGACATAAGCTCAACATATTTTTCACTTTACATTGAAATGTTGTATGATGATAAGTGTAAATTACCTTCTGCAGGATTTGGAAATACAAAGAATGCTCGCTTGTCAAAGCAAAGTCGACCAAATATTCCACTTCCTGTTTGTGTTCTCTGCCAACAATAGTAGCACTGGACATGACGATTGGAGGAAAACCATTGGTTTGTATACAATACGGCTCACATTTTCGCATACGGCATGTTGAAATCTTAAATGGCATATCGCAGAGTATCTCATAATGAGGGCGAATAACCACTA
>LD361033.1:9909-36833 GCA_001465055.1 Ptychodera flava | reverse complement strand
GAGAGAGAGAGAGATAAAAAGATAGATAGATAGATAGATAGATACAAAGATAGATAGATAAATAGATACATAGATACATAGATAGATATATAGATAGGTAGAACACATTTAGTATGTTTGATACGTTTTATCTACTCTCTGACGATCGCGTGTATGCGTGAAACTCGAGTAATAGGTACCAAAAATACTTGATGTGTTCTTATATTTATTTTAATTTTGTTCTGCATCCCTACATCGAGCACCTTATCCCTCTAAGAAGATGCAAACAAGTTTTGGTATATATATATATATATATATATATATATATATATATATATATATATATATATATATATATATATATATATATATATATGGTAACTTTGGGATTTACCTTAAGGGAGAATAATTCTTGCAAGGGACCTAGATCAAATTCATTCATTTACAGTTACAGTTTGAACTGTATGTGAATCCAAGATTGTTATCGTAAAGTTTGCATGCAAATGTTGAAAAAAGGGAAAAGTATTGTCTAATCTAGCAGACATATTGAATACGGACGGTGGTTCAGTGTTAATGAAAAATAAGCGTTTGCAAGAGTGCCCTACATTTTCAACACTATACGCTTAATTCTTTTTTGCAGACAAGAAGATCGAAGGCAAGGATGACAATGGCCGAGGAAAAAAGTGGCTAAAAGTGGATTATTAATCTTATTGATGTTGAAAGGATGTCAACCACAATGATTATAATGATATTATTTTTTTTTTTGCTGTTCATGTTATTGTATGTATTATAATGGATGTTTCTATATTATACATATAGTGTCGTGCTTTGCATTAAATATTTCAAACACTTGCTGCAATTGTTTTAACTAGATATATATATTCATGCCGCAGGTCAACAAGCATGCAGGTGTTGTTGATATATTTACCATATAAACACAAAATTTACTCTATAAAAGTAATGTTTATTAGCTCTCTTAATGTGTTTCTGTTCAGGTGTACTCGGCCACAAGCAGCTCACTAATAAGCGCGCGTCACTGCAGAGCAATAAAGATAAAATTTTCACTGGCATTGCAATCCCATAATACTTGTGATTGCATCATCGAGGTCCCATCATTATAAGTTTTTACTTAGGTCAAATCTGCAATCTCAAAAGTTTTCATAGTTGTCTACGACTGAAAGTGAACCGGAACTATTTTTTACTTGGTAACTTTGGGATTTAAAAATGATGAAATGGAGTGTTTCACAAAGGAGATAGTGTTTTTACAAAAATATGGATCCAAACTTCCATAAACCGCATAACAGTGATTTGATTGTATTAATGCGCAATTCCATGCTGAAAATCGTTCTATTTTCAACAGAATTTCGTCAAATATGGAAATAAAGCATAAGATTGTCATTTGTACGTAAGGCCAAAAATTTTGTGTAAAAATAGCCAAAATAAGGGACTTAGTACCCTTGAGGAAGGAGACAATTTGGCCTCCTTATGTCGGGCAAATGGTCACCTACCCTTGGACACATAGTCCCATGCTTGGGCTATAAAATATAAAACATCTTAACTCGAATTTGTGCATTACTCGCACATAACACATAAAGCCACTCTGCGTTCTCTACGTTGCGTCAAATTACTGCGTGTCGCGTCTTTAAGTCTGCGGATATGAGCATGCGCAATTGAGTTCAGTGCACATGAAGTCAGTCAGCCCACGTGCTGGATTGCTTTCTCGTGCACTCGGAGACCTCGACCGTTTTGTTATTGATTTGAAACGAGCTCAGTTCTGATGTTAATGAGTGACTACTCCAACAGCTTGATCTCTGAGCAGTGGAACTTACAGTAAATCATAATGAATATAGTTCACGGTGCTCTCTGTTCTCATGGACTGACTAATTGTGGCCCTATCTCGCCGTTGAAGTGAGCTTAGCGCTGTACACTCGGAATATGAGTGTGGTTTTGCGTCGTTTTGTGATTTGGTTTAAATTCGTCAGCTTTTCTTCAAACGTACAGAGGAATAACAAAGTTTTGAATAGTAAGTGACATGAGCATTTTAAAAATGTAGTTTACACGACAAGATATTCAAGAACATAGCTGAACGTAAGTTGATAGGTGAGTTGACTTGCTTACCACAAATTACTGTAGAATAGTTTCCAGCATATACGGTTAGGGTTAGGGGTTTGGGGGATGGCGAGATGAACTTGTTTCTGTACAAATGTAGCAATTCCCTGTTCAATAGCATGTCAACATGTTATTTCATCATTGACAAACAAAGAAGCCCCTATTGACACCACGTTTTCACAGCTGAAGTGTCCATTTTCATATATTTTAAGGGAACATGATACAATAGCAGAACGCCACAACCTCAGCGCATGGTCTGTAGGCACATAAGTAATTTTTCTTGCTATTGAAATTCACCTGCAGAATATCACCTCGTCACTTACGAAATTTGTAACTTCTATACCCTACAGATCATGCAACCAGGTAGTGGCGTTGTGTCACTTGGCTTATTGGGTCTCTAACATTAGCCATGAGATGGTGTTACATTGAAACACCAAATAATATATTTTCGTGATTGTCCAACATAGGGGATTGGCAGGCACAAACCATGTATCTAGGCTAATCCCCTGAACGCGGAAAATTTCCGCATTACCGAATTGATGGCTTATGACTCCCGAGACAACAAAAAGATCACAATGTTTGTGAAAATGACACCATCCGTAATATTTGTAGAGCAATCACCAAACGACATATGGAAATGATTTTGAACCTACAGCGTTTGTGCCGGGGAATCCTGGCAAGAAGAAAGAAAAATAATTGTAACTATGAACCGTTTCGAGCAATTTTGTCCTGTGCATAAATACCAGACTAAGCCATGTTCCTCAAAAAAGTAATTCCAATATTTAAATTAGAAAGCTGTAAATTTTTCGTCCCAAACATGTTGATCTTTCAGTGGTATAATGGTGTGCATAGATATTTGATATGTACTAGCATCATGTTAATTAATTGCTGATTTGCATATTTGATGAATTTTTCGTAATTAGGCTGATATGTGACGAAATGATTCATCAAATTCCATGTCACTCGGTACAATTCTTGAACTCACATTACTTAAACATTTGAATGAAGACATTTATCAGTGTTATTCAAATTAGTAGCCAATTTGCATATTCAATTACCGTTGCTAATTAGTGGCCTCTGTCTTCAGAAATACAGCATCAAATTTGATGAAACTTGATATGAATATTGATCAGCCAGTGTTGTAATACTGTTCGAAG
The DNA here is from genome assembly GCA_001465055.1 of Ptychodera flava. Lineage (NCBI taxonomy): Eukaryota > Metazoa > Hemichordata > Enteropneusta > Ptychoderidae > Ptychodera > Ptychodera flava. The sequence continues at coordinate 33,588 of LD361033.1, read as the reverse complement.
ACATTAAGCAGTATCATGTCAATTGATTGCTTATTTGCATAATTGATGAATTTTTATAATTAGTGTGGTATGTCGAGAAATGCTGCATCAAATTCGATGAACCATGGTATAGATGTCGAGCTTAGAGTAATGTTATGGCATGCAAATATATATATATATATATATATATATATATATATATATATATATATATATATATATATATACAGTATATATCATGTCAAGTATCTTGTCAATTATCTGCTGATTTGCATATTTAATGAATTTTCGTAACTAGACTGTCAAGAAATGGTTCATCAAATTTCACGAAACTTGGTACAGATGTTGAGCTCAGCTTGTTTTAACATTGAATGAAGACACTTAGCAGTTTCTCTTTAATACATTTTTAATTTACATATCTAATGAACTTTCCCAATTAGACTGATATGTCCAGAAATCAAGTTTGATGAACCTTGCTATAGATGTTAATCTTACAGAGTTGTAATACAATTCATTGACAATTAGTAGTATCATTTATGAAATGATGTAAAGGTGATAATCAGTCTGTGTTCTAATAGAATTCAAAAATATTTGTTAACATCCTACCGAGTAATTACTAATTGACTTATTACATGACCTTAACTCATTCTCAATCACAGACCCAGTTAATGAACAGGACTCTATCCTCTCCATGGACTCGTACTAAAAGTACACATTAACAAGTGGGGAATGTATTGTACTCAATGTGTTACCCTAAAAAGATCTTAATTCAATACAGATACATCCCGCTGTAAATATGTAATCTGTCAACCACTTTCTTTTACGTGTCACATTGCTTCCAATGTATAAGGTACACCGATAGGTCTAGCTATTTCTTACAGTTGAACTCTTCCCAGACTTTTATTTGAAGGCCATAGGAACATGAGCTTTATAATAGTACAATAAGTGTACTAAAACGATCCTAGTTTGATACAGATCCACCATAAAATAAATATGATGACTCTTATTATTTTTTGTGTTATGTGACCCCTGATAAATTAGCCTAGACCCTATTCGTCGCTTTTGGCATTAGATCCCACTCCGTCTAGCCTCAAGGTCCACATTTAGCGCCGTAGCATAAAAATAGATAATTTGAAAGTGAATGGTCTTCAGGAGAGACGATGGTGCAATGTCGTCCTTGAAAGTCATTAAGTCCAAATGTTCTTCTCTCATGATTGGCCAAATGATTAAATGGGTACTCCTCAAAACCTAGCAAGATACGTTTAGTTTATAAGCTAGTTTATGAGCAACACTCATGAAATCGTTGGCCAATCATGAAAGAAACATTTCGAATGATTGACTTCTAAAGGGATGCCAATGATATCATCGTCTCTCCTAGAGACCATTCACTTTCAAATGAGCTGCTTTTTGATACTACGGCGCTGAAAGTGGACCTCGAGGCTAGACGGAGTGGGGACGAAGGCCGAAAGCGACGAATAGGTTCTGGGCTACTGATGAATACAGTATAATCAAATATCCGTGTCTCAAAGGTCAAAGTCTCATAGGTAAACATGTCCACAAATTTTATTAGATAGATGTTGGTATTGACACTTAAACACACTAACTACATTCATAGACACCCTTGAATGGGAAGGGGTTACTGCAGCCTTGCAGAAGAGTATAAAATGCTACATGCGTTTCTGACAGCCATTCCAGCCACTTCAAGTGGCATAGTAGACATTCCATTTGAATCTTTAAACCCTTGATGGTCTTTTTGTTAACTATTTTGAATGATAAAGCCACTTTTTGTTGGTGCTGTTTGAAAAAACTAAGATATCTTGCCACCAAATGGTTGTCATGAAAACAGGCTGTACGAGTATAAAGGTCACTTTTGTTTTTCACAACCCATCAATAAACATTTTTGAAAGTAAGCCATTTTCAATGGCATTTGGCAAAAATTGATATCTTGAACCCAAAAATGGTTGCCATGGAAACAGGCTGCATATGTATGAAGATCACTCTTACTTTTTACTACTTATCAAAAACTTTTTTTGAAAGTTCTGTTGCACTTTAAGCCATTTTCCATGACATTTGACAAAAATTGATATTTTGAACCCCAAAATGGTTGCCATGGAAACATGTGGCATCAAAACGGACATCATCTTTGTTCGTTTCGACCAAAAATATCCTATCGTGATTTTTTATGAAAATAGGACCTATTATTATTCGCATTAAAATTAATATATAATTGTTTATTTAATTATGAATTTTTATTTATGTTCTTCCCTGATCGAAATCCATTTAACCTTCTGTGATTTATCGCATTGAAATTGCAGTTGAAGTTGCCTTATTATGTTTATTAGCCTAAGTTGTGTATTTCATATCAAATAAGTATTTCAACACAGCCTATGACTTTTTACCATAGAAATTATAATTTGATTTCACTTCACTGCACTGCACAGTGAATAAAGAATTACAGCCCTTGCATTAAAAGTCACCTTCAGTCAAAATGTCGTCTCCTTATCACTCAGAAATGTGCGACCAAAATGTAATAAAACTGATCGAGCTTGACGTGGTCAAAGTCTCTGATTCATCAGTCTGCACTGTGACCTCTACACCGTTGATTGTACTGTGATACTGGTTTGTAAGTATGATATGGAAACAGTTCGTGTTCAGGGGGATAGGACAATGTGTATTTAAGCAATGACATCACCCTTTCCTCGATGTATATGAACTGTTACACCTCATATCATTTCTATTATTTCTGATAGCAGATGATCGTTTGGAATGTTACAGAGATTTGGGAAAGGGATGACTGTAGTCGCCATGATAATAGTTTTCACAGCATTTCTAATGACCAAATTTGAGTATGCTTCTGTTATTTGGAATAGTATAGCTAGAGTGCATTCAGATAAAAGCTGTCCAGTGTTATTCTACAAAAATATACCTTTTGATGATGCAAGAAAATAAACTATTTAAGAAGATAAACTTCATTATTTTGACCTTGTTTTCCTACACAAATCTGTGAATGCTGTAATATTGACTGTCAGCCGCTTTTCCATTTGTATATTCGCAGTTGGTCAACCAGGCAAATTAGAACTGTAAATGAACGTTTGGGTTCGAGTGAAATTTACCCAAAATTCACTTTACACTCGTATTCCTAGACTTTATAAGGCTTTTAATCACACTCGTTCAATTTTTTATCCTGCAACTTCAAGATATGAAAGAAATGCTAAGAGAGAGCTGGGTTTTTTATTTTATTCGGTGTGCATGCTCTGCGTTCGTTGATTTTGTAGATGTCTTTTTGTTCTAACATTTATTTTCTATATGCATCTTTTTTGTAATTTACTAAAACCCTCCTGTTAGCTGTTAGTGAGGGTGGTACTTTCTTTGAAACTAAACTCATATATGTGTTTGAGATTTGAATAAATGAATAAACAAATCAATAAATAATAAATAAATAAATATGTATGTGAATGTATGTGTGAATGTATATTTATTTGTCTGTCTGTCTGTCTGTCTGCCTGCCTGTCTTTCTGTCTGTTTGTCGTTCTATCCTATTATCTTCCAAAACTACGTACTTACGTAGCAAAATTTATCAATTCACTGTTTCTGGAATCTAATAAGAAGGCCCACAAAAATATTTTCAAGAACAGACTCGCCTTAGTTACAAGAATATGCGACTGCATCAAGAGAAGGCACTGCCGCCTGTTACCTTATAAAATATTTGCTATATACAAAATTAGTGTGCGGATAAATCTAAGTCGTCACAGTGTGCGCCACTGAAAGGAGGTTCTGTAATGTAATAGTGCCTTTGGAAAGAATTGGAACGGTTGATAAGATCATGTACTTTTTTAGATTAATTGCACATTTTGGTCAATATTCAAACAACTGAAATAGTATTCAGGTACTGTGGTAGGATTCTAATTTCAAGTTACTCATTTTAGAATATCAATCAACCTCACAGCCAGCATGAAACGTTCCTTGCAAATGTATAAGTATTTTCTCTGCCATCATGCGCTAAAATGTTCAACAAAGCGTTCATCATCGGGCATTCCAGCTCAATAATGCATTTGAATGGATAACCGTTGCTAGTCACAATTTAATTTGCAAATTAAATTCAAAATGTGTCGTATTAATGCCATGCCACTGGGTGTAATTACATTTTGCCGTAAAGGCACCTATATTATCTCTGAGAAATCGAGCAGTCGCCCATTGTGATCTTCTTACATTAAACACCAGATGGCGGTACACCACAATAACTAAGAGTCACAATAGCCACTTCAATAGCTGTGGTAATGTCATTTTTTCGTTGGTGACAATCAAATTTCAGCAGAGCCATTTCATTTGTTCTCCATACACCATGTTATTTAGTTCGGCGACGTCTGACTGTAATTTGTGACAAAATTCACGGTCCTGATCTTTCTGGCACCTGACACTCGCAGCGTTCTGTACGGATCTGAGTTTAGCAAGATCAGCTTCGAAGTCGCCATCATAGTTCGCAACCCTTCTCCAGAAAGTATCGTTGAAAAAGTTGTACAAGCGTATATCTGCAGGTGACACTTCTGTTATAATATCTCGCATTTGATTGGTGATCGGTGGTTGATACTTAGTGTGCACTTTGCAAGGATGATAGATAATGTCCTCAAAGTTCCAACACATTGTCTTTTTAAGTAAAACAAGCGACTCGTCGAAGTACTCCAAAAGCATGACAAGGTCGAGCTCGCCGTTCAGTCTGTGTAACGCAGCAAGTGAAGATGTCTTATTTGCATAAATATCAAGACCAAAGCGGGTGGAGAAGGTGTTTGTCCCATGTAGTAATGATTTGTCAACTTTGGCATCCTCCATTAGGTTACTGAGATATAGCGCGAAAGGGTCTGGCGACATCGTCAGATTCATGTCTCTCCTCTGGTAGTAAAACTTTGATTTTAGGTGTGTGTATGGCGATCGCACAATTGTGAAATACTTAGCATTTGGAATGATACGTTCAAGTGACAGGCGATCGTATTTTTCAAGATGCAAACAAAGATAATCATATCCTGGAAAATCGCTACAATTGTAGTATAAAATCCCGAGGCGATGATTCTTCCTGTCCAGTCTTATAAGATAGTCTTCAATGCCTAATCGTTTTAAGGCTGCTTCAAGCTTATTCTTCATACCAAATCGAAGCAACAACGAAGACACTGTACTTCCACCTGTCTTTTCCGGTTTTATGAAGACGAATTTTTTCAACGGTTTGCAAGATCGAGGCGTTGAGGTGATATAACCGTGGGAAGATTTGCTGTGCGATTGTTCCTTGCCTCTTACGTTGGTGTTTGTGTGTTTTTGTGTGAGTTGGTCCGGGCTTGAACAAAACAATGAAAAGAACGGGATTCTATAAATTCTGATTATGTCAGGAAATATTGGCAACAAATGTAACATTTGGCATTATTGACGTAAATGTGGCTGGGTGAGAGAAAATGACGGAATCTCTTTGAAATAATTGTAACAGTGTAAATTAAGGTAGACTGCGTGTCGGGGACACATTTTCGGACTCTCAAACCCTTGTAATAAACATTCTAGCCTAGCTCTTGTAGGGGCTCATCTTGAAGCGGATAAACAAAGCTCTCATCAAAATTGCATTATCCTTCAAATAGGATGGTATGATGGCTAGAAAGTTCGTTAGAGAAAAGTTTGAGCAGAAGTTTTACATGGTAAAACATTTACCGTGGTCACTTTACTGTTGATTAAGGCTTAGCCTACTTGATGCAGTCAAAAATTATGCTTGTATAAAGACAAAACAAACACTGCGAAGGGTTATTACTGAAAGCTACCGATTGGCACCCAGTGTTAAAAATTGAGACACAAGATACCACTTCCATTCATTAAAACCTCTACGCGATAATTAGTTTATTGAGGCAACACACTTTTATGAGATCACTGCTGTAGGATCGAGCAAACTTGATGTCGCATGCATATAGTATATCTGGGGAAATTGAACTAATAAATAAGACTTGTACACAGACCAGGCATTGTATCTCAATCTTGAACACATGGTGTCAATCGTAAAGTCTCATTTACAACCACAGATAGTGCTGGTTTTGCCTTTATACAACATAATTTCGAACTGTATCAAGTTGGCTTAATCAACAATAAAGTGGCCACTGGTGTAAGTCTTTCGTTTACGATGCACAGACTAATCTTGAGCACATGGTGTCAATCGTAAACTCTGATTTACAATCCCAGATAATGCTGGTTTTGCCTTTGTAGAAACACGATTTTTGACTTCATCAAGTGGGCCTAATCAATAACTAAGTGGCCACTTGTGTAAGTCTTTCTTTTACGAGGCGCAAACTGTTTCTATGACACATAAGGATTAAGAGCGATGGTTTGGCAACTTTCATAGAGTCTTGGTCTGTATATCAACTTTGGAGGTCTCGATATAAAATTGAGAATCATCGACTTCAATACAAAAAAAATCTGGAATCACTTACAGAATATTTATCTGTGAAATTCTGGTAAGGTAATTCCAATAAAGAGCTGACATAAAACACACCAGACCAACGAAGAAAATTAACATTTTGGTTCTGCTACAGCCGCACGTTACTGTAATAAAATCACAAAGACTGAACAGCAGAGAAACGCTATGACTTGGATCAAGTATGTATGTATGTATGTATGTATGTATGTATGTATGTATGTATGTATGTGTGTGTGCGTGTGTCCGCGCGCGCGTGCATGCATGCATGCATGAATCTATTATCTATGTTTAATTTAGTTATCTATGTATGTATCTATATATACATATGCAAAAATAAAAGGGGCAAAAAATATTGCCTCTTGCTGCTAAATGTAACAGTTTGATTTGAGACACACTTGCTGCGGTGGTTATCATGCAATTATTACGGAAAGCTTACACATTTTCTCTTTAATTCCAGTCACCATAACCGTTAACGTTAGGACTGCAACTTGCAGTAAATATCGGCAACTGTTTTTGAATGTGTATTTTACCGACATGAAACCTCCACCCAAATGAATCTAATCTGTAGTGTACAGACAGTGTGCTGAATGGCTAAATCTCTGTAGGTGATATTAGCGGTATTGTGTGCACAATCTGTTACATAAGAAAGGGTTTGTGAACATAAGATCTCTCAATTTAGAGTCAGAAATACAAAACTGTACTGACAGTTCGATGGCCTAGTGTAAGGGGGCATATCGCCTGTGTTCAAGTATAGGAAATACGCACCTCTTTCACTAAGCCATGGAATTGTTGCTGTGTGTGCGCTAAAGACATAAATGTTAGTCTGTCTGAAAAGCAATGGCGTGTTTCTTTTGGAGCCACATGTGGCTAACGATCAATAAGTTGTATGAAATAAAAGGAGCGATGCCCGGTTGTAGTGATCCTAGCATATTTCCCATAATATCTTCGCCGATTGTTTATTTGAAATATCAGATTCAAAATTAATAAAATAAATACTTGATTGCTCAACAATACACTAAGGGAGTGCGGTAAGTCAACATTATCATAACTTTCTACCCTGACCCCCTGGTGACATATGGCGTCATACGGACATTTTTTTTTTCCGAGCCGATTTCAAAGGGTTAACCGAACACTTGATGAAGCTGCTGCTGGGGTAGGATCTGAAGTACAAAAATAAATTTCACAAGAGGTATTTTATCTTTGTGAATAAAGATACACATGAACTTTTCTCTGCCATTCAAATCAAGAAAGCCAGTATTAAACAAACTTGTTGGTGAAAATGAAATGTCTCGATAAGTATATTCATCCTCAACTTAAAACTTACAATGCGAGCGAGCTAACGACGGCCGTACTGCATTTTTACCTGCTGAAGCGTTTTTACAGGGGTCAACTCTGCTATTATTTGTTTGTTTATTTATTTATTTATTTATTTATTTATTTATTTATTTATTGGTTGGTTGGTTGGTTGGTTGGTTGGTTGGTTGGTTTATTTGTTGGTTTATTTATAATATTTGAGCAAGGTTGACAAAGTGAAGGACCTGTGTAAACTGCGTGTCTATTGATTCCTTTGGGTGATGAGTTGATCTTAATTGAGAATTTTGTTGGAGTTTTTCCTTACAATCTATGTCACTGCACTTTGAGAGAGAGAGAGATTGAATGACAAAATCGGACTTCGTTGTCTTGGTTTCATTACAACTGACTTGACGTTATAAATGAAGGCCGGGATAAATCCCATGCGAAATACAGGCTGCCCGTCATCGACGAGATCGATTGAGAGGGGCACTGAAACAGTGACAGCAAATGCAGCCAACAACTGATTGTGGTGCATGCGTATTACGTTTGTGCAGTGTCATGTTTACTTTCCAGCTTTCGTTCGTATGTATATGCCCGACTATTATGTATATGCCCGACTTGAGTGAGATTCGTTGATACGCTACCCCCAAATATGAAAAACAAAACAAAACACAAGATAAAAAAATAACTAGTAAACCATGACCTTAGAAGCAGACGCCTGGCATGGAATGGAGGCAGGCACCATCATATAATTGATGTATAATATATTGTGCAATGAATAGTTGTTTTCTAGTTCGAGCGTTATTTTCCTGAGGTAACAGAAGATCCTATAGTTAATGGTATGAAACCTTGGCATCATTGTCACAGTCCTAGTATGAGCTTCTTAGTATTTACCGGGCTAGCCCTGGTATAATTTGCTGATTGGTTAATGCGTCTCACGTGATTACTTGGCAGATGGCAAGGATGTGATGCCTCAGTGTCTGACTTCATGTGTGAAGTTCCATAAAAAATATCATAGTCACCACCGGGCAAAATGCTTAATATACAACAATATATACACATATACTGATTCTGTTCATGTGTCAAATATATTAGTATACACTTATGTATACTAATAAAATGCAAAACCACAGTGTTCAATTGGTGCACATAGATCTGCGTTACGTATACTCACGATCTGCATAGATATACGCTACGCATATCAACGTATTAGAATGTACCACATACAAAGATATACGTTACGTGTGCAATTAATATTGTGTTCCATCCACGTGAATATACGGAAATACACTGAACGTAAATCAAGCATTTTGTCCAAACACGTAGAATCAGGATATTATTTGTGGCCCAGAATAGGAGTGCAAGTGTGCTTCCCTTCCCGGAAGGCAGTATTCGAATTGTACAATTGAGGAAACAACATGACTCTGAGAGTCTGAGTCTGACATTTGTCTTGAAGACAAGGCATTTCTGGAAGTCTGGATCGTGATTGCTAATTCCATGGACGATGCAGCTGAATGAAACAGTAATTATTAGCCAATTGTTTTGAGCATGTTAACACAAAATCATCCCCGTATTGTTCATCAATTCAGCAAGGACATACCATAACAACCAACGTTATCATGTAACAGTAAAAGACGGTATAATTGTCAATACATTATGTTCCTAGGTTGCCTTATGTACCTCATGTTCAAGGTTTAATTTGGCATTATATTGACGAGGCTGGTATCACTCCCTGCTGACATTATGTGATGACCGCCATCTTAAATTTCAAATTTCGTAATATTTTGTTAGTTGAAAATATTTTGAAAATGATTGCAACTACATTAGACGGGTACGTGGTGGTCGAGCATTGCTGTTACAACAAAGGGTGGTTCTCTAAAATGTGAACAGGCTGTGAAGTTATCTGTCCCTTGTGACTCACAGTCCCTTGTTTTTCTGATAAACGGTGATGATCACTGTGGTATGGATATATTCTAACGCATACCATAGCGTCAATCACTGGCATATGCAGAGGGGTGGGTGTGACGAAGCATAGCGGTACTCTTCCCTACAATTGGCTGCGTGACATTTTCCAAATTGTGTCTATTTTACCCTACTTGTGCTGATGTATGAATAATGAAAGTCTTTGATCTAAATAACATCAAACAGAATGAGACTTTAGATTTACAGTTAAAAAGATATTGGCATGGAATAGATGCAAACACAATCGCATAATTGATGTATAATATACTGTGCAATGAAGGGTTGTTTTTCTGTGCGGGCGTTATTTTCCTAAGGTGACAGAAGATCCTAGGTAAATAGTATGAAACCCTGGTGTCATTGTCACTATCTTTCTAGTACGATCGTCTTGGTATTCACCTGGCTAGCCCTGGTATAATTTGCTAGGCCTAAACAAAGATGTAATATTTCTTTTTATATTGAAGACAAATACTCGAACTGGTCGGGGCAACAATGTTGGTTTTAATGAAATGCCAATATCAATTTCTATCATATTTACTCCTGTTGACATTCTTAATATGAAACAGCAAGTTTGCAACATGATAAATAACAGTAAAAAAATGTTTTCCTACATCATAAGAAATCACAATTTTTATGTATCATTTTTGATTTATACTTACCAATTGGCGTACAAAACATGCTGATAACATCATCGGTCAGTCTGCATTCTGTTATAGTACCAATATCTTAATCATGTCAGTTAAACTCCAGTGTAACTATATGTACACCGGTACATACCTTATTTCTATAGAGATTCTATCCATAGTTGATCAATTACATTTTCATAGGCCAAAGCCAACTGGTCGTTTGCCCCAATTGATTTAGTTCGACATATCTATTGGTCAGATGAGACTGTACGGTACTTCAGGCTTTGAATCACAACAGTAATTTGGCAGCTAGCTAAATTACAGTTTGTTATTTTGTCACTCTTAGTTCAATCTTGATAGGTGTAGCATGCGAGCAGGGGTACGCTTACCCGTTGTGGACACCTGGTACCACCATTTTATTAGTGGTTCGATATTAACTATTGATTTTGTCGGTGATTTTTGGTGTTTATTGTATTGTATCTTATTGTTTCCTGGACATGAATGATAACCTTAGCCTTGAATGGGAACCATTGCTTGAATTGATTTAATGTCATTTTGTTGCTCCTACTTTCAAAAACTACCACCCGTATAATTACAGAATTTCACACCTTTTTCAGGGGTAGGGGAACTACTGGTACATGGTTACACTTTTACTTCACTTGATCATATATCCTATAAGCCACATTGGATTAGGTTAAAATCTACAAAAAATGCATCTTCTCAAGAACTGCAGGGCAAATCCACGTCAAATATTGTATGCAGAATGCTCCAACTTTGTTTACTAAAATTTACAAGTAAAACTGTTAGGAGTTATGTGATCTTGGCTGCCATAATGGAATTTTGAAAAAAATCAAATTTCGTTTCTAAAAATCCTCTTCTCCAGAGTCGACTAGCCATCGGAGCTGAATTTTTGGTGATATTATTGTTATTGTGGGTACTTTACAAGTTTGCGAAAGGCACTGCAATCGGGCTCTTAGTTTGTTAGCCATGTTGTTATTAGCGAATGACCAAATCTTCTTTTCCAAAACCAAAATACCATCTCAGCTGAAATTTTATCAATATCATCATTAACAATGCACTATAAACTGTGCGAATGACATTTCATTTGGCTGTGTGGCTCAGCGACCATATTGCCATTTTCACAAATCATACATAAACAATAAAATAATATCAAAACATGTTCAGCAGAAACAACAAACCATGTCAGCTAATGGACAATTATGGCCTCGACATTTTTGCCAATTTTTAGATGACCTTTGACCTGCTAGCATATATCTCATAAACACGGGCTTTAGGTTTGGTTTTGGTTGATATTGATCATTACTGGACAACACATTTTGGACGAACTTTTATGACCTTTGACCTACTTTTATGTATCTCGGAAACTATAAATACAACAGATTTTGAATTTGTAAGATATGACCTACTTTTATGTATCTCGGAAACTATAAATACAACAGATTTTGAATTTGTAAGATATTCATACCAGAATATCTCCACAAATTTTGGATGAACAAGGAGTACCTTTTACCCGATTGTGTATAACAACAATGCAACCTGCTTTGATATGAATGTATATGGTACAACAATGTCCCCTTTTCATTTGATAACCTTGACCTACTATTAGATATCTAGATATCTCATGAAGTTAAAGAAGTAAACTTATGGCAGTGAGTGGCATCAGATATATACTTTGTAGACATTACCTTTTACATGAGTAATGAACACATGTTAATTATGTGCATATGTAGTAGGTTTAGGTCTTGCAATGCCAGTAGTATCTCTTCCAATTTTTAGCACAGTATAGAACACTCTCTTTCAAGCGCTTCTGACTGACAATTTTCTGCTGTTGGCCATGTCTCCTTCAGCTAATGACTAATTTGCATATTTCACGACCTTTACTGATTAGTGAAATTTACGCTCCAGATATTTAACAATAGAAGCACTTGTTTCCATGGCAACTTTTCTGAAGCTAAAAATGGTTGGTACGGAAACAAGTGGCATAGTAGATAGTCTTTCAACATGAGATGCTCTTATTGTTTAGTTTTTGGAGTGATCAACCCTTTCTCAGTTGGGTTTTTGAAAACCCACAAATTGGTTGCCATGGAACAGGCTGCATGAGTATAAAGACAAAATTTGTTTATTGCAACCCATCAAACCCTTTTTTTGAAAGTCTTGTTCTATTCTCTGCTGTTTTAAATGTCATTTGGCAAAAAAATGATATTTGAACCCCAAAATGCACTGCATGAAAACCCAATAATTCAGATAAATTCACATTAATGAGTTGCCTGTATTATAGTATAAAACACATGAATTCACATGAATCCACATGAATACAGGCTTGCTGAATACAAAAAATGAATTCTTGACTGTATTCACCTGTATATGCACTCTTCAGCTAAAATACAGGCAATAATCCATGTTAATACAGTAAGTATTATAGGGTTTTTATGCAGTGATGGTTGCCATGGAAACAGGTGACACAATAATGGCCATTGTATTTGAATTTTTCAGCCCAGATGCGCTTGTTGCGTAATTTTGGGAGCAATCAAGCCATTATGGTTACGTTTTCGAAAAACTTATATTTCAGGTCAGCAAACGGTTGCCATAGAAACATGCTGTAAGAGCATGAAGATCACTTTTGATTATTATATGCCATTGGAAATATATTATTCTCATTTTGATAATTATATAGATCTTTATTTAACTATTACTATTATTATTAAGCACTTGGCAAAATGCTTGATATACAACAATATATACACATACACTGATTCTGTACATGTGTCAAATACGTTAAGTATATGCGTACGTATATTCATAAAATGCAAAACTACAGTGTACAGTTGGTGTGCAAAGATCTGCATTACGTATGCTATGATCTGCAAAGATATACGCTACGCATATCAACGTATTGAAATGTTCCATATACAAAGATATAAATTACGATTGCTATTAATATTGTGTTCCATATACGTCAATATACGTCAATATACTAAGCGTATATCAAGCATTTTGTCAAGTGAATATTGATGTTGTTGTCGTTGTCGTCGTTGTTGTTGTTGTTGTCGTTGTTCTCGTTGTTGTTGTTGTTGTTGTTGTTGTTGTTGTTGTTGTTGAGGTTGTTGTTGTTGTTGTTGAGGTTATGGTGGTGGTGGGGTGGTTGTTTCCACTTACAGACAATCAATGATCAACAAAACTGAAATTTTGGCAAACCATAAGTCATTCATGGATAACTTTAATATTTCAACGGATGATGACCATCATAAGTTGCCTAGCTTATACTGGATACCAAAACTCCACAAAACACCTTACAAAGCTAGGTTTATTGCAGGGATCTTCAAAATGTTCAACAACAGAGTTATCGAAAATACTGACATCTGTTCTTTGTACCGTTAAACGTGGACTTCAGGCATACTGTGATGTTGTCTTTTCTCGAAGTGGTATAAATCAAATGTGGATATTAAAAAAATCGAAGGAACTCTTTGATAATTTGAAATCAAGATGTGTTTCAAAAATACCATCTGCTAAAACTTTCGATTTTTTCCACATTGTATACCACAATACCACATGGTAAATTGAAAGAACGCTTGAAAAACATCATAAACCAAGCATTTTTCTATAAAAACTGTTCACGCCGTTACAAATATGTGGTGTTAGGGTATAATTCTACATATTTTGTTAAAAATACTACTAATGCTAGAGTTTTTTATACCGAGAAAGACATTATCAGTATGCTTGATTTCCTCATTGACAACATATTTGTTGAATTTTGAGGACACATTTTCCAACAGTGTATAGGAATTCCTATGGGTACTAACTGTGTTCCCTTACTTGCCGACTTATTTCTGTACTCTTACGAGGCAGAATTTATCCAGAACTTAATCAAACAGAAAAATGTCTCTGTAGCTAGAACTTTCAACTTTACATTTGGATACATAGACGATGTTATTTCAATGAATAACTTCAATTCAGTAAATATCTCGCTATGATTTATCCTCCAAAATTGGAGATTAAAGAAACTACAGAAACGGCCTCTTCTGCTTCACATCTTGAAATTGTCCTTGAATTTGACTCTAATGGTCACCTTGCTACTAGGCTATATGACAAGAGAGATGATTTCAACTTTAGTATTATCAATTATCGTTCGCCAAGTTAAAAGCGATGAAATTCGTTTCTTCGCTTCGATAAAGTGTGTGTGTGTGATGTATGATAGTGAGCATGCGTGCGTGAGTGCTTCACGAACTCTACAATGTGTTGAGCGGTCTCAGTCAGAAAAATGTAACAACTTAGCCGGCTATTGAACCACTCTTTTTTGGGAGTGGAGATTTAGCCGAGTTGTCCTGTCTCTGGCCTCTCAGCTAGGCGACTGATGCCGTATGTTGTGGGTTCGAATCCGATTGAAAACTATCCGTATTTCCTACACCTCATCAGTAATATTCCGCTCTCACCAGCTAATGGGGTATACATTTCCCAGCTTATTCGATATGCAAGAGCATGCAAGTTCATATGGTTATTTTGTAGAGAGACATAGCCATCTCTCTTACAAACTGTTAAATCAAGGTTACGCCAGAGAAAGACTTCTCTCTACATTCAAAAGCTTTTTTGGCAGGTATTGTAAGCTGGTAGATAAATCCAGCATCTGTCTTCGACAAATGATTGCTGATGGTATCAGTGACACTGGACCTTAGTTTGTGACCACTACCTATTTGACTTACAGATTGATATATGGCGGGTGCCACATGTACATGTGGGGCAGGATGCGCTTACTTTTTCAAAACACCTGACATCACTTCTTGGCCTTTTGCCCAGAGGTCCATATATCTTTCTTTCATGAATTTGACTTTGTTGTGTGTACCGGTGCGTTACTGTCTGTTCTATGCTGTTTTGTGTCTATGTTTATAACTATTGTCTTACGAATTTTGACCTAGTGTTAGGGATTACGGATGGGTATGATTGCGATTATTTTTTTCATAATTAAAGCGCATTTAGCCTTCTGTGGTTTCTCGAAGTAAAATTGCAGTGCAAGTTGCCTTACAATTTTTTATTTGCGTAAGTTTTGTATTTCCAATCAAACAAGTATTTCAACACGGCCTATGGCTTCTTACCACTTCACTTCACCGCACAGTGAATAAGGAATTACAGCCCTTGCATTAAAAGTCACTTTCAGTCAAAACGTCGACTCATCATCATTCAGTAATGTGTAACCGAAATGAAATCAAACTGATCGAGCTTGACTTAGTCAAAGTCTCTGATTCAGCGGCCTGCACTGTGACCTTAACACCATTGATTGTACTATGATACTGCTTTGTAAATATGATATGGAAACAGTTCGTGTACAGGGAAGATAGGAAATGTATACTTAAGCACTGATATCGCGCTTTCATCGATGTATATGAACTTTCACACATCAGATCATTTCTATTATTTCTGACAGCAGAAGATCGTTTGGTATGTTACAGATATTTGGGGAAGGGGTGTCTGTAGTTGCCGTGATAACAGTTTTAACAGCATTTTTACTGACCAAACTTGAGTATGCTTCTGTTATTAGGAACAGTATAGCTACAGTAAATTCAGATAATTTAAAAGCCGTTCAGTGTAATTTTATCAGAGGTATTTGTAGAATGTACAAAATATACCTTTTGATGATATAACTTACAGGGATCTTTATATCAAATTTATCTACCTATTTAAGAAGATCATCTTAATTATTTTGACCTTATTTTTCTACACGAATCTGTGAATGCTGTAATCTTGACTGTTAACCGAATTTCAATTTGTACATTTGCAGTCGCTCAACCAGGCAAAGTAGAACTGTCAATAAACCTGGGGGTAGGGGTGACATTTACTCAAAAAAATTCACTTTTTACTCGTATTCCTAGACTTTATAACATTTTTTATCACACTCGTCCAATTTTTTATCTTTCAACTTCAAGATATAAAAAACATGCTAACAGAGCTCGTTTTTTATTTTATTCGGTGTGCATGCTCTGCGATGGTTGATTTTGTAGATGTTATTTTGTTCTAACATTTATTTTTTGTGTGTATTTTTTTTATTTTACTAAAACCCTCCTGTTATTGAGGATGGTACTTTCTTTTTCAAACTATACGGTATATGTGTTTAAGTTTTGAATAATTAAATTGATATATGAATGTATGTGTGAATGTATATTTATTGCTCTGTCTATCTGTCAGTCTGTCTGTCGTTCTATCTTATTACCTACCATTATACCACTCCAGGTCATGTGACCTATTGTTCTTGCCATCCATTTATGCCTGAAAACATGACTGACACCTATTGTTCTTATGCAAAATAAGTAATCAGTCATACTTGTATTCATATGTAAATAAGTAATCACCACAATTTTATGAAAGAAAATCATTATCATATCAATAAAAGTGTAGTGATTACTTATTTAAATATGAAAAAAGTATGACTGATTACTAATTTGCAAGAGAACAATAGGTCAAGTCGAGATGTCTAAAGCATTCACACACATTCAATAACAAAATGAAGACATTTGTTCAACTGATATGTTAAAGCATCACATTTTATAATTCAATTTTAACTTCTTTGGACCATGCTTAATGTAAGCAACATGATTTGTTGATGACGACTGTCCATTTTTAGATTCGGCGTCTTCTTGGGTTGGACCAATCTTGTCTGTTTTGTTACATTGTTTTGTCGTAACTTGAGAAACTGGTTTACTTACAGATTCCTCGGATTTAACACTAGTAGATGAAGGTGGTAGTAATATATTCGACACATGCTTTTGTTTTGCAGTAGACATACATTTGAGGCGCGTAAAACGTCATCTGATCTGTGACCTGTTTGTTCTTTGATAAGCTGCTCAACGAATCCCTGATGGTACGGAGATTTTGCCGCATTCACCTGAAATTATCAAACACAAAACATATGTCACGAATAGCATGGAAATAAGTACAGCCTTTTTGGAACGTTTGTGGAATAGTCGAAAGAAATTCTGTGATACTGCCGCACACACAACAAATTGTTATGGTCAATGAATTTAATTTTATAACTTTACAGAATTCGTTTTGTGTATAAATATTTTAGTAAAAGAATAAATTACCTTGCCAGAATATCCAGTGTGCTGGCAGTCTGGCCAAGCCATCTTGCACATTTGCTTTGTGCAGGAGAACTTGATTATCCCTTGGCAAGGTTCATTGACAGTACAATCCCGTCCGGTGTTATCATTGCCAAGTACTTTTTTATAAGTTTAAGTACACATCGTGGATTTTATGCGCTCCGTAGTAGCGGCTGCTCTTATAGGGCAGTTTGCCCGTGTAAAATCCACTTTGGTTGTTTTGACATGGCCGTCCATGGAACTCTAGGAAGTCTCTTGGGTCATCAGATCAGACAAGTTGACAAGGTTCATCTCGACCGGTCGAAAACACGAAAATGGTATTGAAAGCCTGATGCATCCACGAGGCAATCGCATGCATCTACAGATTGAATTCCTTCTCGCTAGCCAATAGCCAACAAGATAGAGTAGGGCAAGCCATTTTATTTAACCAATCAGACTAAAACAGTTTCCTTCTACACAGGTGCATTATACCACTCTGTAGCCCTTATTCAAATGCAGATTTGCAGTTGACCAGAGCCCTTGTCCTACTTGTCTGGGATAGGTCATTCTCCCAAACTCGCATGCCAGGTGCATAATGACCTCTGTGAACCTTTCGACGTACAATGGGTCACTCCATTCCATTGTGGGTATTCATAACAAAAGTAGACGATTTATTGACAGTAATTTTCAAATTTTAGAGAAGATTGGCCCGTTTTTCGTGGTATAAGTCGTTAATCGCACCTCGTAGGTGAGCTGTTACAGTTGTAATCACCACACTTATGGTCAGGAACTTGTAAACATCACTCGGCCTTCGGTCTCGTGATGATTACAACTGTGACAGCACACCTACTCGTGCAATTAACTATACTAACAACATGCTTACCTAGCAAAATTTATCAATACATTCTTTCTGGAATTTACTGAAGAGGCCAACAGAAGTGCTTGCAAGATCAGACACGCCTTTGCAACAGGAATATGGGACTGCATCAAGAGAAGGCAATGCCGCCTGTTACCTTATAAAATATTTGCTTTATGCAAAATTAGCGTACGGATAAATTTAAGCCGTTACAGTGTGTGCCAGTGAAAGGAGGTTTTATGATGTATGAGGGCACTTGGAAAGGATATTAACGGTTGATAGGAGTATGTACATTTTTAGACTGATCGCTCATATTTTTCACCATTCAAAAAATTGAAATGACATTCATGTACTTAGGTAGGATTCTAATTTTAAGTTACCCATATTAAAATATCAATCAACATTACCACTAGCATGAAATATTCCTTGCAAATCTTTAAGTATTTTTACCGGGCATCATACGCAAAAATGTGCAACGAAGCGTTTGTCATCGGGGATTCCAGCCAAATCATGCAATTGAATGGGTTACCGTTGCTATCCACAATTAAGTTCGCATATTAAAATGGAAAAGCTGTCGCATTCATGCTAGGCCATCGAATTTAATGACATTTTGATAAAAAGACACCTCTATTTTCTCTGAGAGAGAGAGCCACTACCCATCTAAAGTTTTTGTCATCGGGGATTCCAGCCAAATCATACAATTGAATGGGTTACCGTAGCTAGCCACCATTAAGTTTGCATATTAAAATGGAAAAGCTGTCGCATTCATGCTACGCCATTAAATTTAATGACATTTTGATAAAAAGACACCTATATTTTCTCTGAGAGACCAAGCTGCCGCCTATTGTTATCTTCTTACATTAAACACCAGATGACTGTACACCACCATCACAAAGAGTTACGACAGCCACTTCAATAGCTGTTGTGATGTCATTTTGTCGCGGTCGATAATCACACTTCAGCAGAGCCATTTCAATTGTTCTTCATACACCATGTTGTTGAGGTCGGCGACGTCTGACTGCAATTCATGGCAAAATTCACCTTCTTGATCTTTCTGGCAATTGACATTCGCAGCGTTCTGTACGGATCTGAGTTTTGCAAGATCAGCTTCGAAGTCGCCATCATAGTTCGCAACCCTTCTCCAGAAAGTATCGTTGAAAAAGTTGTACAAGCGTATATCTGTAGGTGACAACTCTGTTATAATATCTCGCATTTGATTGGTGATCGGTGGTTGATACTTAGTGTGCACTTTGCAAGAATGATAGATAATATCCTCAAAGTTCCAACACATTGTCTTTTTAAGTAAAACCAGCGACTCGTCGAAATACTCCAAAAGCATGACAAGGTCGAGCTCGCCGTTCAGTCTCTGTAACGCAGCAAGTGAAGATGTCTTGTTTGCATAAATATCAAGACCAAAGCGGGTGGAGAAGGTGTTTGTCCTATGTAGTAATGATTTGTCAACTTTGGCATCCTCCATTAGGTTACTGAGATATCGCGCGAAAGGGTCTGGCGACATCGTCAGATTCATGTCTCTCCTCTGGTAATAAAACCGTGATTTCAGGTGTGTGTATGGCGATCGCACAATTGTGAAATACTTAGCATTTGGAATGATACGTTCAAGTGACAGGCGATCGTATTTTTCAATGTGCAAACAAAGATAATCATATCCTGGAAAATCGCTACAATTGTAGTATAAAATCCCGAGACGATGATTCTTCCTGTCCAGCGTTATAAGATTATCTTCAATGGTTAATTTCTTCAAGGCTGCCACAAGCTTATTCTTCATACCAAAACGAAGCAACAACGAAGACACTGTGCTTCCACCTGTCTTTTCCGGTTTTATGAAGACGAATTTTGTCAACGGTTTGCAAGATCGAGGCGATGAGGTTACATAACCATGAGAAGACTTGCTGTACGATTGTCCCTTGCCATTTATGGTTGTGTCTGTGTGTTTTTCTGTTAGTTGGTCCGGGCTAAAACAATGGAAAGGACAGAATTCAATAAATTCTGAGTATGTCAGGAAATGTTATCAACAAATGTAATATTTGGCATCATCGACGTAAATGTAGCTCAGCGAGAGAAAGTGACACAATCTCTTAGAAATAATTGTAACAGACTCAACTAAGGTAGACTGCCTCTCGAGGATAGATATTCGGACTCTCAAACTTTTACAGTAAACATTTTGGCTACCTTTTGTAGTGGCTCATCTTGAAGTGGGTAAATTATGCGCTCACCAAAACAGGCATTTTCCTTCAAAGAGTATGCCTTACAAGTTCGTTAGAGAAAAGTTTGAGCAAATGTTTTAATTCTTTCGTTTGCGTGACGCTAACTATGTTTATGTGACACACACAACTAACACGATAAGAACTAATTTGGGATAATTGGATTTTCATATTTTTCTAATTTCTCAAAAAATTTAGGTGTTATATGGCTGAATGTTGCGATATTAAAAATTATTCATAAAAACAAGTGTGTGATTTAAAAAGAAAAGCAGATGAGCCTTACAGATTAAAACGACCTCACTTCACCATCCAATTATCCGAAATTGGTTCCAATCGTGTTAACTATTAATGTAATGGTTTGGCAAATTGAGTCTTGATCTCTTTGGAGGACTCGATATAAAACTAAGACTCATCGACTTCAATACAAAAATAAAAAAACAAACAAATCAGAAACAACTTACAAAATGTTTATCTGTGAAATTCTTGTACGGTAATTCCAATAAAAAGCTGACATAAAACACACCATACCAACGACGAAAATTAACATTTTGGTTCTGCTACAGCGGAATGTAACTGTAATACAATCAAAAACATTGAACATCAGAGAAAACGATATGACTTGGATCAACTATGAATGTATGTAACTGCTGTTGTTGTTATCATGCAATTCTTACGGAAACCTTAAACATTTCCACTCGAATTCCAGTCACCATAACTGATAATGATAGAATTGCAACTTGCAGTAAATATCAGCAACTGTTTCTAGCTGTACATTGATACCGACATGAAACATTCACCAAAATAAATTGAATTTCGGTGATTTTGTAAAGCAAGACTGTAACTTTCCTGCATTTAGGGTACTAAATTATCCGATAAAATCTTGGAGAAGCAATTGATATCACTATTTTTGCGACTGTCTTGTGAAATGGAAAAGTTAAATGTGTAAAAGTTGTTATCAAGATGGCAAAACCGTATATCTTACCATTCGAATGGGTTGTCATCATGGTCGTTACTTATGAGCGTTGCTTTTTTAAATGCGAATCTGCAAAGACTGTTGTAGCTCCGTAGACTCCATATACTATACAGATAGCTTTCATAGCTGACAACGGGCACACTGAATTACTTCACCCATTTATTGTCAAAAGAGATATAGTCACTATGGATATCACCATTGTCTGCAAATGTAACAGCTTGCGAAAAATAAGACACTCAAGCCTTTCACTTGATATGGATTTAACGAACATTTGGCATTTTCCTCTTAAATCAACAACTTTAATAACAGTGCAGTGGGTGTCGATATCTGTTGTAGTGTATAGACAGTCTTTGCTGACCAGATAAATATCTGTAGGTGATATTAGCGGCATTTAGTGCACAATCTGTCACATAAAAAAGCGTTTGTGAACATTAGGATCTCTCAGTTAAGAGTCAGAAATACAACACTGTACTTTTGACGATTTGATGGCCTAGTGTTAGAGGGGCGTATTACCTATGACAAAGTATAGGAAATACGCCCCTCTTTCACTGGGCCATGGAATTGTAGCTGTGTGTGTGCTATAGAGATACATGTTTGTCACTCTGAAAAGCAATGGCGTGTTTCTTTTGGACCCACGTGTGGCTAATGTTCAACAAGTTGTATGAAATAAAAGGAACTACGCGTCGTCGTAGTAATCCTAGAATATTTCCTTTCATATCTTCGTCGATAGTTTATTTGAAATATCAAAGTCAAAATTGATAAAATAAATACCTTATTGCTCAATAATACACTAAGGGAGTACGGTAAGGCTAAAATAACATAACCCAAAGATGCAAACTTCAACGAACACTCGATAAAGCTGCTGCTGGGGTAGGAACTTAAGTAAAAAAATCACAAGAGGTAGTTTATCGTTGTGAATAAGATATGCATGAACTTTTCTCTGTCATTCAAAACAAAAACGCTAGTATTATACAAACTTGTTGATGAAAATAAAATTTCTCGATAAGTGATGTATTTGTGATATTTCATAACAAAGTTAAATTCATCCTCAACTTACGACTTACAATGTTTGCAGGATCTTTCATTAGCAGGAACATTTGGAATTGTCTTCCTACCCGATTCTATTCAAAGGTTGGGATTCGAAATTCTTTGTTTGTTAACTCGCTATGTATGCTAATTCGTCACGTATGGAAGGCCAAAATTTTGGGGTTACTTAATATGCTAAGCCGGTCTGAAAGTATGAATCACGTTGACAACGAGAATACTCGAACAGCATTTGCATGCGAGGCTGTGTGTGGAAACAGCTACTATCTCCCCTCGTGAAGTATGATTGAATATCAGTTTCGTCTCAGTCTCTCCTAGACTGAAAGATCCGTCGCTCGAGGGCGCTGTCTACGCTCCTAACCACCTCTTGGGAACCGTAGACAGCGCCCTCGAGCGACGGATCTTTCAATGTAAGTCTCTCTATGAGTGGCTGTGGTTCCGGAAAGATTGTGGGTATTTTCAAAGTCTAATACCACTTGACAATTGCCATGTGACTACGGTACGACAAAACTGAACAGATGCTTTGTCGTACCAATATCTGGCACAAAAACTGAAAACGGTCGAAGCCAGTTCTGCGTAAGACTCCACTCGATTTACGACTACTATAGCTTCCTGTATTGACTGCTACTAGAAATTCATATTTTAAATGTATAACTGCTACTTCCGGCCCGTACTTATGACATAGCTTCATACGTCATACCTCATCTCATCTCACCTCACCTCATGAGAAAGACAGAGTCTGTGTATTCGATCGTTCGGAAAAACGAATGATTTGGTCATTTGATCATAGCCTTGCAGTTAAAGAAAATTATCTAAAATATTTATTACATCCACAAATTCAAAATTCAAATCTGCCTTAGTCGTTTTAGGGGCCAGGATATGGTAGACAACGGAACGAGTGTTTGCTTCATCACTTGCCAACACTCCACGCGTGCTGCAAATACATCTGCCCTGGCGTAACCGACATTAAATTCAAAACGTTTAAATACCGTGCCTATTGACCAATGAAAGAGGATTGATGTTAATTTCTTTAAAAGCAGAGGGCATGCAGTATCCAAATGTCAGAAAATAAAATCTTCTTGGAATGTTACTACGTTGGTTGTTATGGATGCCATGCTCGGCGAAGTGTCTTAGCAAAAACAGCAGAACAAGGTCGATCGACACTCTTTAGAAACAGTAAAAACGCACACCCCACTGATGAAT
>LD361028.1:63142-89718 GCA_001465055.1 Ptychodera flava | reverse complement strand
TAGAAATAGCTTTCAGGTGATATATAATACTTGGGTAAAAGTACACATCTTGATGGCAAAATTCACATTTGAAAATAGGTCGTCGCAAAGGTGGAAAGCTACCTTAAACAAAACAATCATGGACGTCCATTTTTTTGATATTACAAACCATACACAGTCCTCCCCCCTCTACTGTCTATGTATAAACCAATCTAGCTCTGCAGTTGGCAACATGGTCAATTGTAAAAAAAATGATGTAACAATAAACTGAAATGACTCTGTATGCAGTATCTCCATTTATAAGCTGACATTTCATGTCTGACTGACTTTTGTTGGGTGATCAAATACACAATGGATTAAACTGTTGCCATACCTGGTGGGCTTGCAAAAAAGCCTGTATGAACACTCTGATGGTTGGGTTTTAAACACGTTGCTTCCCACACAGCTCCCTGACGTCTTTGACAGACAACTGACCGATTCAGACCGGTAGCCTTGTTGTCTGTTCCAAGGCTGAGGGAAGCATTCATGTACGCAATCATTTGTCTTTTAGGACAGTAAACGTCTCAAAGAAAGTATTCAAACCGAGGTTGGTTGGCTGTCCTTTGTATACAGTTTATGTCCCTACTAGATTTGATGCGACTGTGTTCAAAATAAAATACTAAGATCCATATGGGACAAAATATAGAAATAAAATGAACATTATGAAATTTGTATTGTGTAACAAAATACATGACAACCTTCATCTTCAGTTCTTTCAAACATGTCTCCCAAACATTGAATATTTCACAAAGGCCATTTCAATTTGATTCATTCAGGGATGTCGTATTGAGCAAATGCATAGCTTTCCATTTATAAAGACTAGTTGCTTGCATAAAAGAAAATTACCAATTTCATCTTTTCCCATTGCGCAAGTAAAATAATTTGTCTTTTATATACCGTATCACCATGATGATGGCAGTACATTCTAGATGCTGATATATGTTGTTAACCTTGAATGAAAGGAGCACTACTTGCACAGCCTTGCATTAATGCTACACATTCATACTATGAGTCCAGTGACCCAGCATGATATATTCAATTTGGTTTCAGTTACAACTTATCAAAATACTTTGAGAAAATTAATAATCACAGCATACAAGTAGCTGTTAATCATCTTGTGTCAGCAATTTGTTTGGCATTCTGAAATGATACGTAGCCTATATGATTGTCTAAAAGTTACATCCCTGACTTCACAATTCCAGTCTACTTTCTTTTTTTTACATCAAAACAGTAATTTTCCTCTGCGCATTTCTACAAAACATTCATTGACATGTTTTGTTACCAAGCGATTCACCATAAATGAGCATTCATGTGATTTGTATACAAAAGTTTGACATGCAGCTGTCTGACTTTCATTTCTTTGTTATGATAAGTCTGTACATGTTCTTTGGTGATATGATTTTGAAACTAATAACCTTCAGCCATATTATTATGTCAACAAGCAATTCATGCCGTAATTTGGCCCAGCAACAGTTAACCCATGGGAGCAGATGTCTATGGCCTGGTAAATTTTGCACTGACATGTTCAAATGCTACTGTAGCCTTTTACTCATACTTGGGTGCAGTATTTGTTTTACAAAATTTAACAGCGATGGTACCCTGACCTTTGAACTCTGAACCTGTTTGCGCGGTGTCACTTCCACACCCTGAGCATCAGTGCTCTGCCGGAAGGACGACTGAGGTGAGAGCTCATGAGGGGATAACCAGAGTATCACAGCTGCATCCTCATGTGGCTGTTCAGCAAGTAATTTCAATTCCACTGTGACCCCTGATCACAACTCTCAGATAACCACCATGCGAGCCCATGTCAATGCAAAATAGATATGGAACATAGGTGGGCCATTTTCATGGTGGGGTCACTGAATATGCAAATGAGAGCCAAATATGGGCGTGTTGCATGGGATGATACAACAGATGTCATGGTACCCATTATCTTTTCAGAATTACATACATAACCATGAGTGATAGAACGTGCACATTCTTGAACAGTAAATATGGAGTAGTGCACACGATGTACGGTAAGTTCAGTGAAATGAAAAAACACAATATTGTAAGACTCCTGGAAAACCGTACACACCAAAGGGAAAAGACTGGCAGATACATGTATGCAGAGAACAAGGCAGATTGCAGACACCTGGACTATGAAAATAGCAGATACGAATACAGATTATCATTAATCATACATTACAAGCTGTTTACTGCCCAGTATTCTGGTCAGGGTTTCATGTTCTATATGGCGGCCTTGTTTTCAAATGAATACACACTGATCAGCTCAACCAGTGATTTGAATTCCTCACAATAACCATGTAAACTGACATACAATTACAATTTACAGGCAATCATGCCAGGAGTGTGTGTGTATGTGTATGTGTGTGTGTATATATATATATATATATATATATATATATATATATATATATATATATATATATATATATATATATATATATATATATTACACACACATACACACACACACACAGAGATATATAATTTCTTAAAGTATCAAAGTTTTGAACGCTTTCTAAATTGAGAATGAATGAACTGTTTTAAACATCACAGAACTATTTCTTACTTCACCAGAATAGCATTTCCTGGCAAATCTCTGCAATGTTCATGTTGTTTACAGGAAGAGCTGAACAGGGCAAACGGAAACACTAATTTCTTTGTAAATTTTATGGTGTGGCATTGAATTTCAATGAACACACTGTGAGTCAGTGTGACCATTTCATTTTCACTTGCCCTAGGAAGAAAACTATATTTTTTTGTAATTCAGTTTTTTATCTTTGAAATAGGTTTTAAACACATTTGAAAACGCATTTTAAAAATTTACATTACAAAACCTGACATTATTATGGCAGGACCATATTTTTGCAATTTGAAAACAAATTAGAATTTTTCAAGACACTCTGTACCTTTGATACTAAAAGAATTTTTTCTTGTCAAAAGGTGTACATCAAAATTGACTGGATTACGCTCACAAAATGTTTATATGACTGTCAGAGGAACATACGACATTGAACTGGGCCTTGGATGCATAGAAGTCTTATTCACATGTGTTTGATAGACACGTTCTCATGAATTATGCATGAGTACCTTCTTGCAGACAATGTAAACAAGTCTGACTGAAGATCAATCATCTATTATACACCATTTCCGGCGCAATGACCAATCCTTCAAAAACATCATTATCCTATCCAGTTCATTGGGTATAAAAGAAAGTAAGGGATATTTGCACCATGTCAGTAATATGGGAGCAAATTCTATGTCCTCTGTACAGTTGGTATGAAGTTCACCAGCCATATCTGGCCGATTTGTGGAGACTACTTGTTGAGGAAAATGGCTTGAAATTTCTCCAGTGTCCCAAATTATTAATATCAAAGAAGAGATGAAATTAAAATTTAATTTTAGTGTGACTTTGATTTGATATAGTCCATTTTCCGACCATCTCAAACTGCTGAACTATGACATTTCAAAATATGACTTCATAACGTGCAAGTGTGATGCCAGCGATCACATCATGATATCCAAACACTAGAGTTAAATCACAGGAAAGGAAAAACCATGAAATTTCTCTGGACACTTGAATGACAAGGAGTACTTGTACAGATTATAGGATACACAGTAGTAATACACTTTATGTATGTATTTGTAAAGGAAAAAAATATCAACACTATACTATAGTCTGGTCAAAGGGACCAGCAGCCGGTAAAATAACTGTGACGATTGGGTAATTGGATTGTATCGAGACCATCTTTGGTGTATGACAAGGTCATTTCTGATGGGATTGTTACATTCATGCACTGGTAAATTGCTCATGATGAAGTGTCATTATCTCTGTTTGATTGACAAGATGAGGATGTTAGTAAAAACACAACAATGGTGACAGATACATTAGAGTAGCTCAGAATGGTTCTGTGTTGAAGGTCACACTATGAGGTCATCGTTGATACTTCAAATTAGTGGAATGAAAATTGTGCTGGTACTCGCTGCCCTTGGTAATGCTAAAATTATTTTATTTATTCACAGTCAACTGAATGAATTGACTACAGAGCCTGAACCTACATGTAGTACCTACAGATGTGATGGTTAGTCCCTGGTGGGAACCTGATTCTAACAACGTGTCAGGGACATGTCTATCCACGTGTCTATGTTTGCATAGGGGCATGACTGAATTCAAGATTTCTCTGATCTGACCACCTCCACAGTTCAGACTTCTAGCAGGATTTAATATGAGGAGGATTACCCAAGTTGGGATATAAATGACCTTGACTCAAGTACAGAGTTAAGCCCTCACTTTGTCTTTAACTTGCAACAATTTTGCCGATCATTGTAAGAATATACTAGGATCAAACAATGGTTCCATAGAGTGGCCATGCGGTCAAGTCATCAAGTCATTAAACTAAGGTCACATTGAAAGGTCATAATGAAACCGTTTACACCTGCTGGGCATTAAAAAGGAAATGCTGAGAAATGAAGAAAGAAGGGTACACTTCTGACTTGTCCAGATGGAAAGTTACCCTAGAAAAAATGCATAACTTGGCATGATACGTAAACATTGGGAAGAAATATAATCTGTGGAGATTATTGATTCAAAAATTAGTGTTAAACAAACAATATGGTCTGACCACATGACTCATAATCATAAGCCTTATTATACAGCAAGTGTACATACATGGTTGCATGCGCTACAGTATACCGGTACTGTACCAATGGGCGACTGATATTTGTTTATTTTTTTATTTTTAGAACAGCATTTTGGTATTTCTACCGGCAGACTTACCTGTGAGAATGATTGACTGCGAGATCAGACTCCGGTGTTTATGCCACAGGCAGAGACAGTGGTGACATCATTCATTTTTCTAGGGTTCATTTATTTGGTATGCTATATTCAAATTATGTCATTCAGAGAGTACAGTTAAATTAATGTGCAAACGTGTACCATCACACGTACTGGGTAGAAGAGTTACTGTTTTTGTCTGGAAATTCACAGTACGTGTACCAGTGCATGCTAATGAGCATACTGTAATGTCAGTGGTACAGTGTTATTTGCTTTTGTTGTAAAATGTTATCTGGGAAGTCAAAAGCTTACATAAGGACTTTACAAGCTTTCAAATCTTACATAAGGATTATAATTCACCTGGGTAAAATAATCAATAACATTTCTGCTTTGCAGTTGCATGTCTTTGCTACGCTTTGGGTCTGTCCGTTTTTATGTTTTGCTTGTTTTGAATTTTCTCCAGATCCAATCCAGATTACTGTCAATACATTTGTCGTTTTACAGATTGACAGATCATTTATGCATGACATGACGATGACATGCACAGATAACACAACACATGTTAATGATGTCGGCCAACCAGCAATACATTTTAACATACGATTTCAACAAACGCTGTCAGAATACAAATATGCAGTGCATGTTACCGCATATGACAACAGTTTAGAAACATTTCACCTGAAAATCCATCGTGATCCTAACACAAATACAAGGTGCTACTGAAAGAAATATCACCATGACAACTGTCTAACTCATTAACAATCAACGAATAATAACCTGTACTTGAACTCAACGATCTGAACTTAAAAAACACAAGAGGCTCTTGATTAACCAAATAGAGGAATCATAAAAATTCCAACTTGAATACTTTGATGGAAATTTCTAAATGAAGAACGAACAAAGCAGCTTGTTTTTCTCAACATCGTTACATGATTCAGGTTCACTGACATGATTATCACAGTTATTATGATGTCACACTGTCATGCACATTTTCTTGTTCAATTGTATAAATCAGTTCCGAAGTGAAAGTTACTGAGGCTATAAAATAATGCCCCATTCTCCAATAGGAATTAAAGTCCTACCGCAGATGCACTGCTTGGAAGATCCACAAAGACATGACTTCTCAGGAGACTTTGATGCAGCGTCGTTGTGATCAACAGTCCGGGCTGAAATACACTGAATTCACATACAGGTAGATGCATACATATGTATACATTGCATGAATACATAGACATGTCTAGAATACAGACAATTCTGTTTAATAATACGCTGTTATTAATAAGACTATCATTTCCCTTCTTTGTAAAAACAATAATGAGTTGACTCCTTTCACGACAAATCTCAAAAAATTGGCAATAATTTATAAGGAAAATAATACCAATTGACTGTACTTCTCTAGATATAAACCTTATCACAGTAATTTTGTGTCTTCTAGTTCAGATAGAAGTAAGTGTGGTTATTGGCCCATTTCATTTGCCATTTAACTGCTAATGATGCTGTAGGGGCTATCATTACGGATGACATCATTGAGTCTGGTTTTCCTTGCAATGATCAAGACACAAGTAAGCTATACTGAATGTACACAGAAACCGGCAATGCATTGACAGCTATGTCTGGCATTTCAATTGCAAAGAGTGGTTTTATCTCCAAGACTGAATAATATGCAGACAACACAATTTTTTTTTCCTTGAGAGTTATAATGTATCATAAAATGAAGTTTGCAGAAGCGTGTATTGTTTGGACGATTCTGTCCTACGATATCAAGTTCATCAATGCAATAAAAATGAAAATGATAGAATTTTGCATGCACCACATGTTGTGAGTATGCATTTCTGGAGCATTTTTGTCTGGAACTTCTGTTTCCCATAGGTAATAAATACAAGTGAAGTATTCATAGACAAATGTTTGACAGGGTCTGTACCATTTGTCTGTTATCTCTGAAAATTCCAGTCCCCCACACACCTGACTGATAGTAAACAATCATGATTTGATTGTTTTTCTCAAATGTTTCCTTGCCAACAGCCGACACTAATAAAGCAACCCTCCTCCAACCAATGCCATCCGTGGTCAAGAATTCCCTATGCTAAGGACACCTCTAAAAATATCACTGATATGACTACAACAGAATTGTGCTGAATGGAACTCCAATATTTCAAAAATAAGAGGGTGACATTTTGATAGCTGATGGACAGTGAACATCAGATTAAATGGTCAAGGAGCAAATTGAAGAGCCAGATCAATAAAATACATGGGCCTATTGTTAACTGCATTAAACTTTAAACTTGTGATCTGTAACCTCTCGGGGACAAAGCATGATTAATCAAGTCCGCTTTGCACCTCATCTGACACAGAATTGGGTCTAATCTCCATTGTTTTCTATGGGTTTGTTGGGCCGGTATCCTGAACTTTAGGTATGAAATGATCAAAAAGTTGAAAAATGAATGTAAAGTTGCCATCATTTAATGTTATTATCAGCATTGCTTTTTGTCTCACTTGGCAAAGTTGTGCATACTAAATGCAAATGACTGGCCCTTTGTAAGGCCACACCTTTGATTCTATTTATAGCCATACTTTACATGTAATATGTGACATAATTAATTTACATGTGATTTAGTGTTTGGCCTATCATGACAAATGGATCAGAAGTCGTTCTGAAACAAAACAAAGTAAATTTTGCAAAAGAATATCCTCAATTTGATATTTGCAAATTTTTATATAGCAGTATGGCAAACTGTCACTCCATGTTTATTGTTAAATAGAATTTTAGCAAAGAGTTCCTCTCAAATCATTTGCTTCAAAAATAAAATATGTCACAAATCAAACTATTAGTCCTTGCTTTGCTGTTCATTCTTTTCCATGGAGCTGAGTATTAAAAGTGTTTCTGCAATGGCTCATTTTGATCCGGATGTAAAGTTGTCAAGCACTCAAAATTCTTTATACCTATTGAATTCGTAAAGTGAGAACCATGGGACAAGCTTTAATTTGATAGATATATTTTTATGACTAGAATTTATAAACTGAAATGGATAAAATACACATATTTTTAACCTGTATTTAATTCAATTACATAGCAAAACACTGAGAAAAATGTCAAAACATGGTGATATGTGCTCTTTTGTCACTGTTCTTCGTAACAGAATGTACAGACCATCTGAGGCAGTTATTTAGGGATGTGACTGGCCAGTTTTATGACTTTAAACAAAAACAAAAGACACTCTTATCTTCTAGTTTCAGACAGAACATATCGGTTTCCTGAACACCATGCAAAACGTGTGTGTAATTACTATGATGTTGTCAACGCTTCTGAAATATCCCTTCCTGGCAAAATACGAATACCAACCTTACTCAGACACAGAGGGTACAGGTCAAGAATTTGTCGATATTTCAGTAACTAATGAGAACAAATATACATTGGTAATTTGACTTGATCAACATGTTACTGTTACTATATGGTACATTGTATCTGGTGATGCGGAAGTTCTGACTGAAAAAGGGGTAACTTTTGGCAGAAATGCTCAAAAATTAAAGGGATATCTTCCCAACTTCATATATATCATTATTTTACTGCAACATTGACCAGAACTTTCTGGAGACATGTAAAAACACTTGAAGAGACGGTCAAACACTGTTTCACGATAAATTTCTGTCATTGTCATGACAAACATATGTTAGAGGATTCACGTGATTTTAGTGTATTTATGTTTGTATGAAGTCGACATGTTTTCTTTCAATGTGCAATTTCTGTCACAGACAAATTCAATTGACATAGACTGAGTGATCCTGTGCAACTTGGTGACATTGATCAAAGTTACTCTCTCAGATTTTCCATCTTTGAAAAAAATACATCCAAAAAGATAATGCTATATTCAAGAGAGTCTCACAAGTGTACTTAGAAGAAGCCATTTGTCAGCAACTGCGTGTCGTTCACTGTTTCAACATGTACATGTATGTCAGAAAACAAAAAACCATAAATATCATGAATTGGCACTTGCTGACTTAACACTTACACATACGCTACTTAAGAAGAGCAAAGTCTAAAGTTACAGCATATTTGAAACAAGAGAGTTACAGCTTTCTTTCAGTAGGTAGAATTAGGTCTCGTTTAAAGAGAGATCAGCAGTGTTGAATCAGAGAAACAGGTGCTATCTGTAGCAGTCATCAATGAATACACGGTACTGAAGTGGGATTCAATAACAGCACACCTGGATCCGCATTACCAGGGGCTGACAACTCATATTTAGACAATAATAACACAGTTGACACAGCCAAAACAATGATGAGATCAGTGCTGCTAGGTTGCAAATAAAGATGTCATCTTCAGGTGGCAATGTAATTTTAGCTGGCCTGCCCCGTGGAGACCTGGGTACTATGATCTTCCAAATTATGTTTCTGGATTAGTTTCTGTCCTATTCAGAATGAGCTGTTGCAACTGGATGTTTTTTTTTAAATATTTCTCTGGCCACTGTGAGAATGTCTGAATATGCTACTATATGATGCATGGTATCAACGTACTCTGGTGTTGAATTGTTCATACGAAAAAAGGATAATAAAATAAATGCTGAGCGATGTACTGTAAGTGCGAGGATAATAAACGCGTAATGCATGCCAACTGATAGCTATCCGTCGTTAATTATATTAATTGGAGTAACTTACAATCTGTTACATGTAATATCTCGTTGCCTTATTAAGCCCTCTCTTCCGACGAAAAGTCGCAAATTTATTCAAACTACTGCTCAAAACTTAAGCAGCTGCACGTCCTGGGCTAAAGGATGTAGAATGCTGAGGAATGAACGACCGGCAATATCGAACGATAAACCTGACACGTTACTGATCATCGACCGGCGCAATGCGATACGTGTGCAACTCAACTGACTGAAAAGAAAGGCGTAGCCTGCCCACTGAGTGCACTGCCCGGGTAACAGTACGTTCGTCACTTGATATGTTCAAGAATGCCGGAAACAGACTAATTGGTGCGCGGAGTCTAAAAATCTGAACTATATGGCTGGTGTGCTAATCTGGTCAGCTTTGTGAATTCGGAGCTAACGGACACGAGCATTGATAATTTATTATTCGTGATAACACAAGGGAAGGTCAGGCAGGCATCCTGCCTGTCAACTCAACTCAATGAGTTTTCAGGCGAGACTATGAGAAATCACGCCGGTCAAAGACCAAGCCCATTTCTTTGAATATATTTCGCAAAATAGATACCCAATGCAAGAAATATTGACGTAGGCGATTTAACTTTATCAAGATGACGTTCAAAAGTGTGAAAATGTGAACATAGAACGGAATTTTACCTGTATGTATGGGGTGCTCCCCAGTCTCTGCCAATACGTCCGCCATGATGGATGACGTCATAGTGCGCAGTCTCAGACATAAAAGAAAGAAACAGAATGGGATTAGAGAGTCGTGCGAATTCTGGATTCAGCATTCAACTCATACTACCCTCAGAAACGTGCAAAAATTACATATCCCCAATATGTGTGAGAAGGAATAATAATAACAAAGTATGGATTTGTTAGATTCCATTACACAATTATGTTCTGATATTTAACTGACCGACGCTTGTTGTTTCAAGTTGTTTTATCTCTAAAATCATAAAGATATTGTCATCAATTTTGGTCATTGGTTACAGTTCGTGCTCGTTAAAGCTAATCGTGATGGGGTTACCATTTTGTGGCTTCATCACATTTACCACCCCACCCCCCGACTCAGCAATGAATGGTTTAGGCGAAGAATTGTATAAACTTAGCTTGAAGTTTAACGACATACGACGACGACCGCACAGAAATTACTATTGCCGGGATGTCGACTAAGAATAATGTACGGTAGTTCGGATAAGGATTCCAGGAAGTTCTTTTAATTCATACACAACAATCCTGTATCAACTCAATTCAATAATTTAGCAACGGTGGCAGTTTGTGAAAAATGGCGGACGATGTTGAACCGAGATACTAGTGCAAAACAAAGACAACGTTTCTAAGATGTCAAAGAGCATCACAATTTAACAGCTAGTTTTGCTATCACACAGATTTACTCCCGCGCCAAAGTACACGAATTGACGACACCCTGAAATCCTCATCCGAAACGTTGGTTTTTATCATTTTTTGTGTAAAGTATGAAAAGTAACATTAAGGAATTCAGAAGCCCAAGATCTCGAAAGATATAAAGGTCGAATTTGGAAATCGTTGGGTTTTTTTGCTCTTTTTTCCCTCTCCGCTATTCACTCGGAAATTCGGACTGAAAGTATTTAATGAATTAACTGTTGACCCACCAATGGGACAGGGTCAGTACCCGAGTAACTTTGAAAATATTTCCATAAGAGTGGTTTTATCTATGATGGAACTTTATGTTTCTGTTCATCTGCCTAATGTATGTCGAAATACATAGAAATAGCCTTGACAACAAAACTCACTGTGAACAAGTTGCTCACCGCAATTTGTACGTAGAAAAAATGTCTTCTAGTTCGGAATAAGACTCATTTGTCAACAATGATCTAACACGACACTGCGCTCAAACAGACAATAAACTTATATCGACAACCAGGTATTTAAACATGGTTTGGGGAACAAGAAACTGAGATTTATAGAAAAAAACGTTAGTAAATACGTTGAACTGCAGTTGGTGAAACGAGCGTTAAAACTTTGTACACGTATAGTTATAAGTCCATTAAGAAGAATTTCAGTAGATTACAAAAAAGATATTTCAATGTTCTTATTCAAATGATGTAGCAAACTTTTCAAAGGGATACATTCTGATATATGTATTGACCAAATATCACCGTGACTTACATGTAATCGTGGCCAGAATAGTCAAATACTGGTCAAATAAGCTTACTTCATTTTTCCCGACTCGCTATGTTAACTCTAAAAAAAACGCTAGCATAGCCGAGTCAAGTTTTCTATTTACATATTATATTACCTCCTAATTTGTCATAAAAAGAAAAGTGATTAATGATGTCGTCACACAATCGCTTGTGTAGGGCGAAGGCCGCTGTATGCAGTTAGAAAAGCTATTTTTTCTAATGCATGCAGCGGCCCTCGCCGCGCCCTGCATCGAACCACAAGCGACTTTGGTGGGACTTGACATATCGAAGACAAATAAATCCTCTATAGCTTTTAGGGAGCGTTCAGTTATTACGGTCGGGGGTGGGCCGGCAAAATCCAGGGGGTCACCTTAAATTTGAAAACTGCAAAGGGGGAGGGTCATGTATTTTTCAAACAGCTCAGAGGGGGGGGGGTCACTCAAGTATCCATCCCGTCAAAAAACAGTTTCAGTGTTCAGAAATATTCTAGGAGATAAAAATGATTCGTTGAAGTCAACTAACTAAATCTGAACTAAAGTATAATTATCTATCTGTCACATGAACATCTTGACTTGGCAATTCTGAGGCTTGTCTTATTGTAAATCAAGCTCACTGAGGGCAATGAATAATTCCTATTACTTACATATTAGAGATATAGCAAGTTTTGTCAGGGAAAT
This sequence comes from Ptychodera flava, assembly GCA_001465055.1. Taxonomy (NCBI): domain Eukaryota; kingdom Metazoa; phylum Hemichordata; class Enteropneusta; family Ptychoderidae; genus Ptychodera; species Ptychodera flava. The sequence continues at coordinate 77,438 of LD361028.1, read as the reverse complement.
TATTTATCAGTTACCTGTAGACTAATAGTACAATGAAAAGTGAAATTATACTTTTAGGTGAAATTCCAATATCATACTTGTTGTCAACATCTGAACTTTAAAGTCAACTGTTTCAGCAAAGTTTTGTCCACATACCAGTTGTAACAACCCTATTCCAATTATCAATAAGTACAATTAGGTCAATTATCAAATATCTATAAATGGTACATAGATATAATTTTGTATCGAAAAAAGTATTACTTAGTTTTCTCATAGACTACCATGTATAGTGAATCAACATTGTCAACAGCTGCTTATCAATTAAATCGAAATATCAAAATTTTGTACATATATGCTTGCGCAAAAATATAATGCGATCCACCTTCTGTCCGAGCCCTCTGAGGGGTAATTTCAAAATTATAGCAAGACAGAAGGGGAAATTTGAACATTAATAACTTGTGAGCTTGTAAGGAGGGTCATTTGAAAAAAATCTGAGTATCTTTTTTTTAGATTCTATCATGCCCCCACCCCGAGGTGTTTGTGTGTGCAGCTTTACTCAAGCGATTGGGGGGAGGGTCATGAAGTTTTTGTTATCTTCAAGGGGGGGGGTCATCATTTTTTGGTGCAATGGGTAGGGGGGTTCACTTATTTTGACCGATGCGCAGGAAAAATTTGCCGACCCACCTCGGCCATAATAATAAAATTAGCTTGTCTAAAATGTGCTAAGCATCGCTTGATTTTTGCTTAGCGAAAAACCACCAAAGTATGTCCGTAAAACTTAGGGTTCAAGAAGCATTTTCACTATTTGGCCATACCTCGACTGTATTTTTCAAATAAAAATAAAACACCGTTGAAAAATTAAAAAAATGAAACACAACATACGAGGATAACTATTTTTTGCGAAACCCGTGACTGAACAGCCACAAAGCTTTCGGTCGCGACGTTTGTTTCCAATGGTAACAACAGAGGGCGCACCTATCACTGCAGCATGGGGCCAGCGGTGGATGAACGTACATTGTCCCTCACTCACAGGATGATTAACAAATTGAAGGAGAGGAGTGCGTCTTCAATGCAATCCTATGATGACATGATTATATTGATAAGTTTCTTTCTCTTCTTTCTTGTAAACTAACATTTTTTTAAACAAGATGCTTTGTAAATTTGTTCATTTGCTAAACATATTCACTGTTAATGTAGATTGATTTGTCATTTTTGTTGTAATAAATGTGTTTTTCAGAAATTTCGAAAAAATTCTCTTAAAGGAGAAGGGTATTGCAACCCACCCCCGAGCTGAAACATTATCTCCGTCCTGTGGCGGAGCAGGTCCGAAAATGTGCATAGGGCTGAATTGCGCATGCGAAGTGAGACATTACCAACGTAGCGATCAACTATGTGCGACCAATCACCATCGTATTAGAATGGACATCTTGAAGATTTAATAAGACCAGTACAACCGTAATACATAGCATGTGCAGAATTCTGCAAACCGAACGACTTTTCGTATCTGTGAACTTTAGATAGAGTCCTGAGCATATTAATTGGAGGGTGCTGGGAAATTACGTTTGTAATAACTCAATATGGCTTATGCTCCCTATAAGCTTGCACAAAATTTATTACCCTTCAAAACTGCTTGCGCAAAAAATGGCGACCCACCCTCCTGTAACTTCTGTCCAGTCCCTAAGCGTATTAGAATTACTGTCACCAAATCGCCGGCAGGCATGAAAACAACATGCGGATTATGCAGAGATTATTTTGGGGATTGCGGGCATACTCTACTGGTGAAAGACATGAATTTCTCTTGGTAAGCGTATTGTGATAACTTCTCTTGTCATCCGCTAGCTGTCACCAAATCGCAGGCATGGAAAAAGATGGCAGATGAAACTAACAATGCAAAACAAAACCAGACAGAATTAACCAAAATGCAACAAGTGCAGAGTTCGACTTTGCCACCGCCAGCAGGACTAGGCTTTCTTTAATTCATTCGGAATTTGTATTTGTGTTTTTACGAATGTGATGTGGCTGATATTCTACTTTACATGTGGCCAATTATGACATAAAATTCCTTGTGATATTCACTCGATACCAAAGTCTTCAAGCACATATTCGTCTCCAGATCACTTTTTGAAATTGTTGTCAGTTAAATATCACTGAGCGCGGACTATATAAACTTGTCTGAGTCAAAAAAAAAAAAAAAATACTGAATTATAAACGCGATCATTTAAGGGCAGAAGGGTAAACCAAATTCAAGATCCTGCCTACATATGGTCGAATGAATATTATGAAAATAACTTTTTCTTTGTTTTCCTTCAGTTCAAGCACATTTGTCTATTTGTCTCCTGCTGCCTGCTTGTAGAATTGAGCTCAGTCGATTCAAAACTAATTGCACATGAAAGAAATTTTCAAAATAATTCCTGATAATATTCAATAATCTAGTCAGAAGAAATTCCAGACCACGTCAGAATTCATTAATTGAATGTGCTGAAATACCGTTCAAATATATATTTACATGGATAAAGCTTTGACATTAACCGATAAAAAATTTCAATTTGATTACGATTAATATTTTGAGACTATATAGCAATTAATAGTGGAAGGAATAGATACTAAATTTAATACTGAAATAAGGGTACGTCCAAGCTGGTGGGGAATCAGACAGTTAATACGATATATTAACAACACTTAAAATTGCGCCAAGATACAGAACATAGCAAAATGGAAGATTAAACGAAAAAAAGAAATACACCAAAGAGAACAATACCAATTAACTTAAAATCCAGTGGACTGGATAAAAATGTCATTGCTAAGTCAGTAATGTTGAGATTTATCGGTTAAATGTTTTAAAGAACAGATGCACGACAGCTCCTTTAAATCGGGCGGACAGATTATTGTTCCTTCGATTTTTTTATTCATTTACTTTTTTACCAAGATAAATTTGGTTATCATCCATCAGCCTTAACAGTTTCAGCGAACAAGATTGTAAGGGGTAAAACTCCATTAACCGCTTTGTCGAGCTCAGGAACCTGTATGGAATCCGAAACCGGATCTAGATCGAAAGCCGGTTACAGTTGCGCTACAGCAGGAAGGCCCTCTACATCGAACGTACGCGTTGTGGCGTAGACCAGTGAAATTTATCGCATGTGTAACAGATCGCGGTGAATTTCTTGAAGGTTGCGAGCACAGAAACGTCAGAAAGCCGGTAAAGAACAGTTTTGATAAAATATTTGCTGAAATAAAGCATGGCACTTTCAAGGGTCGTCAGGAGGATCGGCCAAAATTGCTGGGCCTGCGCGAGAAGTTTCCAGGGACAGAATACCGGTGCAACAAGAACGGTAAGTTCAAGTACATTCCTTACAAGATTATCCCCTTCATTTGCATTCTTCAGTATTGTCATGTTCTGTAACCATCATCAATTAACCCGGTCCACAGATTCAAGCACGATGGGGTTGCCCCTGATCCACCAAATTTATTTCATATTTTAACTTTCCGGTGTCCCGACTGGTCATGCAAGCGCCACCTCGTCCCATCCAAAGTCACAAAACCTACATTTTAATAAAAATTATCTCGTCCAGGCCGCTTAAATACATTCTACATGGCAATCAGTGCACACGTATACCTTCATAGTTCTTTAGGAAAATAATGTGTGGCAGATCGCACACTACCCTGAATAACAAATGTATGGAGATGAAACATCTTAATTATGTGAGGGCTGCTGGCAGTATGATTGATGTAGTAACCATAAGTCATGTGACATGTCTAAAAGATAAAATGATTTATGGCCAGTTCATAATTGTTTCAGGGTACTTCGAAACACTTCATCTTCACTTGCTGATATTCTTTATTTCCTTCATCATAGGATTATTAAATCTTAGTATTACACAGGTGCATAGCCGTGGTCTGTTACCTATCTGCAATAATTATAGCCCTTGGTTGTGCACTGGCTTCTTGTGCCTTATTGGCTGTGTAGCAGGCCACTACACAGCCAAAACAAAATGACAGAAGAAGCCAGCTCATGGCCTGTTGGATACAGTTATTGCAGCTAGTCTGCTACCCTTTCACTACCCAGGTTATGGAAGGATCTCCCCCGACACAACACAACAGAAGATACACAACCCAGGGAATTGTAGGGCTGCAGATGGTAGCCTAGGCCCTAAAAAGAACCTAGCGAACAGTTCCCCCCTTGTGATAATAAATGCTAAATAGAAATTTACAGAATCATTATTTATCATTATCAATGATTCATAATGATTCTTCATCTACGTGAGTTGTAACAAATAGTGTTGTTTGCAGTAAAAGGTCTGTTACCAAGTATAGCTGCACGTGTGCAACTTTGGACACTGCTGATTAAAATGAAGACAAATTTTGTCAGTGTTGCATACATGGCTCTTGTTGCAGCCTGTAGTCTCAAGGATGTGGAGAATTTTGGTTACAGATGGCAAAATAAAAGTATAGACAGTTACAAGTATAGTGTGAGCACATTTAGTTCATGCAAATAGTCTGTGATTTTTCACTAAACTGATATTTTCACAGCTGATTGTTTTTGCCATCTGCAGACTATTTCCTACATCCCTGAGTCTGAGCACTTAATTAATGTCTTTTCTAATGTTCATCAAAACATCCGCAGTCATCTATTCAGTTGTATTGTAGTTATTCTTGCATAATTTCCAGAAATGAAGTCAAACTATGGCTGACAAATCTTTATTTTTGCATATTAATGAGAGGGTGGTGATTTCATATGCAAACAACGATATTAATCCGAACTGAGAAGTCTCAACTTGGTGCTGAAAGAACCTAACAGTGCAGTATGCATCAAAATATAACCAATGATAACCACAGAATATATATTTCCCAGAATTAAGACACATCAGAAAAAAATTCAGTGCATTAAATCAGAATTGTCAAAAGTGATAAAATTCAATGCTGTATGTGTGGACAGAAACTGCTCCTCTGGCTCTGCAGACTAATATTTCCAAAACAACATGTGTATGAGACAAAAAATGTGATTACCCTTTTGACAGAAAGTGGCTTTCTGATTTTGAACGTCTTTCTGATTTTGATCTAATGTTCTGCAGAGCAAGAATAACCTAGTGGTTTGAAAATGATTCTGTATCTGATCCAATGGACTGCAAGACTATAAAGTTTGATAACAGATTTTGATGTATCATAGTTTCTTGAATCCAAGTACATCACAATTTACACTTTACATGGAATATGAAATTTTTGAAGGGCCAGTAGCAATAACGTTTGATTATTTCTTCTCTATTTTTGTTTTGTTTGTGAACTGCAAGCTCTCCCTCCCCTTCCCCAGTACTGTCATTGTTTACATTCAAATTCTAGTCCTGGGCCAGAATTCATTTGTCAACAATAACAATGCTGTTTACACATGTAGAGGCCGAGTTGACAAGCTGAATACAGTGTATCACAACATGCTTTGGGGAGCAGAACAAGAAACTGTGTAGTCGAAATTAAAACAAAAAATAGTGACAAAAATCATCAACAGTTATAGCTACTGGCCCTTTAAGTTGTTTCCCGCTCAGAAGAACAGTAAATAATGAACATTTTTATAATCATAGAGGATAATGGTATTGAAGGATTATATTACATGCATAAACATTTATTCTCCTTATGTACACCCCTGGTAATGTGCACTTACATAGACTCTGTCTGTGGATATTATTTTTGTCAATGTTGCATTATTTGAGAAGTAAGCTACAATTTTTAGCATTGCGAAACAAAAGATGAAGTGGTTGATAAAACATAACAGCAATTCCGTTACCGACAAAACAGATGACGATGATAGCGAAAACAAACATTGGTTTAAAATACAGCAGGATGTAGTTCATTCTACCTGTATTCATCATCATTTTTTTGTAGTTGATTTTATGAGACAAAAAATGCAAGTAGTTGATTTTATGAAGTTGTATAAATTTGTCTTTACAACTTCAGTGACTTTCTCTTTAAATTGGGTTTTCTCCCATCTAAATCATACAAATTCCCTACAAAATTTTGTATTTTACTGCACTCAGACATTTGACAAAAAAAAATTATTCAGTGGTCTTTATTCAGTACTCTTAGGGCATCAGCCCATAATACTTGACAAATACAAATGGCAAAGAAATTGTATCAGATGTGACCATAGTAAAAGGTAAAAGGTACAGTATACCGGTATGTCACGTTGATCTATCATCAATTACAGTTCCTTTAATAAAAATCGGTAGGCAAATATTTGAAGGTTTCAGATGATGCATAAAACATATGAATACCAATATTTATTGAATGGAATTTGATCTTAATTCTAGGCCAAGATGATGTGAGCTACAGATTGGTTATGAACAACAAAAACAAAAAAACAACAACAAAATTAACAGTGTCAAAAACAAAAACAAAATCAATTGTGTCTGAATAGTTTCAGGGGATCAAATACAAGGCATTATATTTTGACAAATACATTATTACTATCGTTACCCATTTTCAAGATTGAAAAGTTGTAGAAAAGAAGATGCTTTTGGAGAACGTTTACAACAAACATTTAAAGCATCAAGCAATCTCAATATTGACGGCAGAATCCAGACTGTAAACATTGTTGATCATGTTTTGCTCACACTTTCTATTTGCATCAACCGGGCATATCTATTCAGATAAGAGTAGCACAGTCAAATTCACTGGAAAGTAGACATGTACAGGTTACTTTGATACAATACCTTTCTCTGTAATGTTAATTTGTTTACAGTAGGTACTTTATTGGCAAAGAATTACAGTGTCGTGACCATGCTTGTGTACAAACATACCTTTTATATGTGGACGTTGTGTTTGCTGCAGAATTCTGTAAATGTGAGATACATTGTGCTAGTTTGTACCGATGATATCATTTCAGAGCTCTTATGCAAAAAATCAGTATTTTAAGGAAATCTATAGTTTGAACTTGGCTTATAGCAAACATCACACAGGGATCAAGGCATGTTTTAGGGTGGGCTATTCAACTGACATGTGACTGAGTTGTCTAGAAACAGGTATGTGTCAGCAAAGTTGGTGATCAAGTCTTCACTGTTTTGCCTTGGAAAGGGGTGGCAATTTTAGGGCTTCACTACAATCAACAAAGTCTCTAACCCATTGACAAAAGCATGGGTCAGGCGTCAGATTGTCTTGCTGGGAAATTTACTTACTAGGTTACAATTTCAATGGAAAACAAAAGGCTGCAACACCTTCATAATCCTCTTACAGACTAGAACAAACTCGATCCCTGGGATCGAGTCCTCTACCTTTAACTTTTATTGGCCCTACCGTATCGGCCCTACTATTCACCCTATAAAGTATTTTTTGTGGTTCTAGAAGCAAATTTTTCATTATGCATGTGAGAGTATACATTAGGGTCCATCCATCCATGTCTCAAAAATTCTAGACAACATCACATTGAACCAAACTTATATCGTTGGAGTGTGAACTTCAAAGGATATTCTCTGATTGCCATAGTACTTCTGATTGTTATAAATTGCCATAAAAAATGCCATTCATTGTTCTTGAATGAGTACATGCCTGTATAAGTGTCCACCTTGTGTGAGAGACATACGGTAAAGACACTATAGGCATAGATGGCAGTTTGCTATGCTGGCTATTGATGAATGTCTGTGTGTATAAGGGGTCTGTAAGTATGAGCCATACAGTTCTTCTGTCATAAGAATACATTGTATTGCCAAAGGACCTTTGCACTCAGTATATATCTGGTATTATGCCGTGCATGTCCTCTGTACCATCCATGTCTATAGTAGCTACAGGGACATTGGCCCTATGTTTTTCAAACAAATAAGTGCACCTTTCTGTACATTCAAATCGCTTGACATGTAACATGTCCATTGACAAATGGGGCTATGTCTCTGAACTGTTGAAGTTTCCTTCAGTTTCAAACATACCCATACAGTAATAAACATGTACATGTAAATGTTTTCAACTGTCTAAATTTTCACATTTTTTTTCTCCTTTTTTCTCTCTCAGAGTACATACCTGCTAATCAATTCAAGAAATTATTCTGATGCAGTCACAGAAGCCAAGTTCACAACAAAGGTTGGTTTCAGAAATATTTTACTAGCTTCCCCTTTGTCAACATTGCCACAAGTTACTGAGAAGCAGACATAGGTATCTAGTCTTCAGCATAGCACTGTTGCCTCGTAGTGATTACTTGGCCCTACTGCTGTATTAGTGATGTTTGTGTAATAGCGTAATGACAGTGTTGTTTTCTGTAATATACCGGTAGTGTGTGTTGTGTTATTCTCACAAGCAGTGGGATTGCAATGGAGCACATGACATGCAAATATAATTTTTGCATGCATGTACATGCATTCGTTGCTGCTTTTAAAGGCATGTGTTGCCACCAGATTGTCTCATCAGGAATTTACCCACCAGATTACAATTTCAATTTAAAACAAAAGGCTGTCACACCTCCATAATGCTCTCACAGACTAGAACAAAGGCGATCCCAGGGATCGCGAATAGGGCCTTTAAATGCAACAATTTTTCTGTACACTGTATCATATACATAACACTGTTTTTGCAATCACTCATGCAGAATTAATGGTGCAAGCTATCATTATTTGATGAGCTTTCTTTGACCAGCATTCTTTTATCTGTTTGTACATGTGTATGTGTTTATTGAACAGACCAACTGTCATTACCTGAAGTAAATAACTAAGAATAATTATAGACAATTTTTAAAAATTAAATATTCAAGTTTACAACTGTACTTTGAACAGAAAGTCCCTTTGTTATGCCAATAGTAACTTCCTTCATAAATATAATGTAAATTTTTCAAGTGTTTTTAATCTTACAGATGGTAAAAGAAGAGTGATTTATTGTGGCATGTCAAATTGTCATTATCATTTTTAGTATCTGAGCTTGGAATGTGGCAAAGGATAGGTCAATTTGGTCCATGATTACTCCATATAATACATCAGAAATAATGTTATTCATGATAAAATAATCAATAATCTATCATTTACAGTAGAAACTCTGCAATGCATGACAAAGGCATCTTTTATCTGTACCAGCTGTGTTATCTCTACCGTATTCGTTCACTTGACTTTTGACATAATAAACCCTGTACATATACTGTATGCATGGTTAATTATTTCATTGTGCCAAAGCCTTGCTGTGCACTTGAATGAATGCTGTACTTGGCATCCAGCATTGTGGATGTCAACATTTGGTGGAATTATACTGTTATAAACATTTTCAGTGGTGGGCATTTGGCAAGTGGATGAGGAGATGGGTTGCAAAAAATAGAGACATGCATTGGAGATACAATTTGTTGTACACACTGAAAGAGACTACCAGTGGGGTCTGAAGAAATTGCTAGTATTCGATCAACAAACTTCAAAAAAGATAAATGTGAAAATGAAAAAGATGATGTAAAGAGATAAATGTAGATTGATAGATAAATTGGTATAAAGATAGGTGAATCAATAATCATATTAATAAATAAATAAATGATAAAATAAATACTCAGATACATACAATGTGTGTACTACTTACATGTAAATGTACATACATATATAGATGCATACAAACAAATGCAGATACATACATACAGACAGAAAGAGTATCAATGACTGCCCTCTGACACAACAGTTGTGAGTTCTTCCAGCGCAAATATATCCATTGCACAAATCCTATATCAATACATGCAATTATTTTCTCATACCAGACAGAATTTAATTTTGTCAGTGTTGCCTCAATTATTTTTGAGGGCACGCTATTTAAAGTCTGTGTAATTGGCATGCAAGGTGGTAAACTTTTTTTCTCTCAGACTGAAATATTTTATGTAATTGCCAATTTAATACCTACACACTTCAATTATGGCCATTATGTATATATAGAAGATTTCATTATTTGTTATTTTTGATTATTCTGAACTTCAGTGCAGTCAAAAATCCATAGAGATGTTTCAATCATCCATGAGAAAGAAATCAGTCATTTTGAACCCTTTTAGCATCAGTCATTTTTAACCCTTCTAGCACTCTAATTTTCTCCTGCCAAAATTTTAGTGCAAAATTTTACCAATTTTTATGAATTTTCTGTAATTTTTTGATAATTTTGGACCAAATGGACATCGCATTACATTTGCTACAGTTTTTTCTCAAAATTTTGGCAAAAATCTGAACAAAATTGAGTTGGGTTTATTTTATAATGGGGACAAAAATAGACTTTTGTGCTCAAAGGTTAACACTCAACACAGTGCTGTTTTGACAGCTTTGATTTATGACACATGTATAATGAATCATCACAAAAATAATTGCAATTTCAATTAGAATTTGATATTTCAATTAGTATTTTATTGAAAAATATACTTCGAAATGGTATGATGAAGTTATGGGACACTATGGTCTAGCAATACTGTTTGGTTTTCAGATATCTAAGAACTAGTGTTGATTAGCCTTCAGAGCAAGCAATAGCACAAACCTTGAGCTTGTAGCACTTGAATCCACAACCAGAACTCACTTGTGATAAAAGTGTAGGACCAGTTATGACAATACGGCAAAATATGCATGACGGACTATCAACTGTCTGGCCTTGGCCAAGACGTAGATGATCCCGAACCAGACCGCTTTATTTACTCACTGCTATACATACCGGAACTCCAAAGTATATCTCCCACAAACATTTGCATGTACAAAATGTTCATCACAAAATCTATTTCTGTATCAAAATGTTGAAATCAGCCACTGAGATTTCCTCCAACAGGACTTCCAACTCCACAATCTTGAAACTGGTCCTCCAACTGAGTGCGCTGTGAACCGTGAAGATGCACTCTACTATTACAGACAGATGCAGGTGATTCGTCGTATGGAGACAGCGTCAGGAAACTTGTACAAAGCTAAAGTCATCAGAGGGTTCTGTCATCTATATTCTGGCCAGGTTAGTTTTACATGTACTTTGACTCTGGCAATGCAATGATATAGTAATATGTATTTCAAAGTATGACTTCTGTGTGCTTTATAATTTTTGTACCATTACTTCTTGAATTTTTATCCCCAATAGTCAATCAGATGTAATGATCTAATGGTGCCTTCTAGGTTGAAAATGGTCAAACTTTTCTTCCCAGGGGAAAAATTGTACTTATTCCACTCTTGTCCAGCCCTATACTACATCTGTGTTACATGCAATTTTAATTCCACACTTTACGTGTTTAATGTAACTGTACAATCAAAGTGGAGGGTATATTTGCTTTAAAATATTCTACCAGTACTGTAGGATTTCTGTTGCCAATAACAACCGTGTGAAATGTCAGGTTACATTTGGCAAAAGGGATCACAAATTACCATTACACAGGTGAAATATTGTACTTTACTTTAGTGTCCACAGTGTGCACATCCATCCCTTCTACTGTAGAGTGCTTGAATTGTCATGTTTAATACAGAAGATGGGCACATTTACCAAGTAATAGGGGTGATTGAAGTCATTCAAAATTCATCTTTTGAACCTTGTCTGTCTGCAAGAGCAAAGAGATGTGTGTTGTTAAAAAGAAAAGTAAACGTTGAACCGAACATGAAGTGGGAAATTGATCCCCATTACGCCGTCATTATGTAACGATAAAAGCCAATATTTAATGGCATGTCATTATCGTGAATTGAGTGTATCAAAGAAAATTGCTAATCCTGTATTCAGTGGAATTACAGTTGTATTAATGTGTTGTGATAATTGTCAGAAAACATTTGTGACGTTATATTCTGTGTTCAGAGATGAGCATTGATTATTTGATTTGCTATCAAGGTAACTGTATTGATTGACTTGCCTACAAACAGAGAAATTGCAAAATAAACAGGTATTCATGGTACAATCTTGCAATTTGAAGTGTATAATGTAATTTAGTGTGTGTTGTACATTTGTATTTGTAATTATGGATAAGTTCCATACTCATTTCCTCAGAAATTTCTGATTTCATAAATAAGCACAAGATCTAAAAATTGTCAGCTTTGGTAATTAATAAGGCAAGCTGTTGTAGGCATGGTCTTCTTTCAGTCTTTTAATCATGACACTGTGATGTGGAATGCCATTGCCGTACAGGCCCACATTAACAAGTCCACACTGCGCAGGCATGCCCATAGCCGCCTTTGATTCAGGCTAGGCCCCAAGCTTGATGAACATAATACAAAAGCCAAAACAGACTGACACTGGCAGCAGTTGCCCCTACCCACACACAAGTGTGATGACGCCTTCAGTAAACCGTTTTGGTTTAACCTTTTTGTTCCAGTGGTGTGTGTGGACAAGTGTATTAGGAACGAAGGGGTGGAAGGATAGCACAGAGAATTGGCATATGACAACTACCGACAGTGACTGACATAAGTTTTACCATACTCTGTGCATTCGTAAATTTAAATGCTTTCTGATGTAGGTCTTTAGATGTCCAGTAAGTCAAAACAAAAATATGTAGTTTTCTTTTTTTTGAGTGAAATTAAATGTAAAGAGACATATTTTCCTTTGTTATTCCCTTCCCTTTGGTCTGTATATTTTAACAACTGTGCTTTTCTTGTGAAGTAAGTATACACCATGATACACAATGACTATAAAATATGATTTTCAAGATATGCTTTGTAATAATCATTTCTGTTATATCTGACAGGAAGCATGTGCTGTAGGCATGGAGGCTGCCATCAGACGGGATGATGCCGTCATCACTGCATACAGAGCCCATGGCTGGGCATACACCAGAGGGATATCTGTACATGGTGTACTGGCTGAACTGACAGGTGGGTAAGTCACATACACTCAGTGTAGACAAGGAACCATGTCCTTGGCCTTGTATTTCTGCAGTTTATCTTGTGTTGAAAGAGTTGTAAAGTTTTTCCCGTCAGTAGTGTCATCTCGTTGACAGACAGCCAAGAAAAGTTGGAGTTCACAGAAAGTTTATACTCCTTTTTGGAATGGAATATTTCTGATGGTAAAATGGTTTGGCAAAATTAGAGAATGACTAGTATATTTTTATCTGCCTGTTTTAAATGTTAATCTCACATGGAGTCTCTCCAGCTGGTTGCAGAATTCTTTTTGTGTCCACATTTAAAATTTCTGAACTCTTCTGTAGTGTTCAAACTTTGGTAATAACTACAGCTATATTGACGAATTAGATGCTTAGAATTGTGTTTAGCCTTTGCTTATATTAACGTGAGAAGTACAATTGTGAATTTCATCTGATAGGTCGTAGGACTGGTAACGCCAAAGGAAAAGGTGGCTCCATGCACATGTATGCACCAAATTTCTATGGAGGAAATGGAATTGTTGGTGCTCAGGTATGTTGCATCTTGAAATATTTGGGAAGACTTTCAGAGTACACTGAGATGGTTTGAAATCTCACAAGCACATTCTATTCAAAAATATCCAAATTTATGAAAACATTCCTGCAAAGTACAAAATCTGCTATTTTCAGCGTTGCAGTCATCGTCAAGTAGAGATGCAACACTTGTTTACCTCCAGACAATTTTCATCTAACTGAAGATTATTGGGTCAGATATATTCTTTATTTTAGTTTTCATCTTGTGTTAGGGTGCCCCTATGATTGAAGAATAGACCCAGACAATGTTGAATTGTAACATGGTCCAGCATGACCCATTATTATTCTGCAGTTTCTATTTGCAAGATATTTCATCGACCACCAGAACTTTAAATATTTTGTGGATAGGGTCATAGATGTGGACAAGATCAAATTTAACCAAGAAGAGAAGTACTGATCATCATAAACAGGTCATAAAGAGTAAACTGAACTATTGAGAGTTAATGTATACAGTCACCTGTAATCTAAATATGCCCGTACATGGCCAAAGGGGCGTTCCTTGGTATTCAAAATGCCCATGTGAGGGCACTGTTTTTAAAAAGCGGCCACCCACTTAAAATCTGTGATTGGTTAGATTTTCTCTTTCCATGGTAACTGTGGCAAAATTGGAACAGGTAACAGTATACCTTTAAACAGTTTCATGTCAGAAGACTAGAGACTTTTGCCAAAAATGGAAGTTGTGAACACAGTTCAGTACAGATTTCATTGAAGATGGTTGAAGATGACAATGATTGCTGAATAAAAGTGATGGATTCATGGCAGAGAAAATGCCAGGATGTAAATGTAAGGTGGTTTAGGGGTCATGAAAATTGATGGAAAGGTTATACTGCCTGGTGTCATTATGTTGAAGGTTTGCATAATTTTAACAGAACCGAATGTGAATTTTTTTTCCTGTTCACAATTTCAGGTTCCTCTCGGAGCAGGCATTGCATTGGCTCTGAAGTACATGGACACTGACAGAGTCTGTGTGGCTCTCTATGGAGATGGTGCGGCCAACCAGGGCCA
>LD361028.1:43894-54827 GCA_001465055.1 Ptychodera flava | reverse complement strand
GTGAGTTCAATTATCTCAGACTCTCCAAGGCGCATTCTACCTTAAGGTATACTGTCAACTGTTCCAATTTTACCACAGTTACCATAGAAAGAGAAAATCTAACCAATCATTTTTTAAGCGGGTGGCAGCTTTTTAAAAACAGCGCCCCCACATGGGTATTTTGAATACTAATGAACGTCCCTTGGACCATATATAGGTGACTTGACTGTATACCTATAAGCACAGACAAATAGAGAGACAGACTAGCGATGGGTATTGTTCAAGGTGTGAAGCGGTTACGTAAGCCCTCCATGTACGCCTCGCCTGAGGTAGCTCTCAACTCTCTTTTCCGAAGAGTGCCGACCATGCATCCTTCGGTAGTTTCCGGATTTTCGCCAATTTTTAAGCGAAAGTATGTTCGGCAAAATTGTGTTATTGTTTTCGTTTGTTGCTGAGCGGAATTGGCTTGCTGGCGAAAACGGGACAGTTTTGAGCTTCGGGGAGGTGAGTTTTACCATTTTGAAATTCCTCTCACATTTTTATGAATATATTATGAGTGTATTTGAACCAAATTTGAAAGTCTTTTATCGATACTGTCTGGTTTTACTCAATTGTTTACGGTCAGCCATATCGTCTTTTACTAGTTCGTCATGGAAGGACATGTTTATGAAACTGCTTGCGTGTTATGGTTTCATTGGCGTGAAGCAGTGTTTCTGCCCTGACAGCACACAAAGTAGGCATGGTTGCTGCGCGACTGGCAGCAAGATGCCATCTCGTCCTAGTTTTCGCATAATTTTGTGCAATTATCCACCACGAACGAAGTCTAAAAACGTTTAACACCTGTGAAGCTCATTTTAATATTCAAAGACCATAGTTTATCCAGACGACCATGGATCAAACAGCGTGCCGCGTTGCAAGTCTGTCTTTCTATTTGTCTGTGCTATAAGGTAGAACTCGCCTCGGGCACAGATATTCAGACTCTCAAATTTCTACCATTCTTTTCTGATCTACCAGTTGTGGGGCTCATTTTGAAGCTCTGAGGGAAAGAAAACCTTTCACATGTTTCACGGTCTTAGTTTTTCAAAAATCTTACATTTAAATTTTTCCCCATAGAGTTGACACAGGGATAGTGGCCAATTTGAATTTCAATATTCAATATAAATAGTTCATAGATCCATCTATTATCGTTACCACGATGTCTTAATTGTTATAGTTCTTAGACTCAAGGCACCACATCGGCAAAACAGTGACCTACATCTCTGACAAGGACCTTACATCATCAAACCACTTTCCCTCTTGCTCGGTAAGACTTTGTTGCAGAAAATATAAGTTATATCTAACTTTATTCGGTGATGGAAGGGATAGATTGCAAATTGTAGCTGATGATAAAAAACGGACGAGTTTAAGAATACTTACCTTGAAGTTATCATACATCTTTTTTAGAGTTTCAGACTTCAGCATCAAAAAGTATATATGTATAGCTCATCAGTTTATGATTCTTACCAGAAAGAATTTGAAATGAAGCTGTTCTCCAAAGTAAAGTAAATTGCAAAGTTTCCTAAAATGAGCCTGCATCTCCTAATATTGTATTCTGAAAAACAATCAGGAATAATACACCAATCTGACACATTATTTGCAAAGAATTTGATTTTATTTTGTTTTTATTTTGTAAATAGCTTAATGATTTTCAGAAAGTTAGCCCGTCAGGGTGGTACACAATCTTCTTAAACAGTTCAACAACTTGAAGTCAGTTATCGATGATAAACTTACAAACGCCCAAAAACTGTTCGATGTCACGTTAAAACTTCCATCGAATGGTATTACATCTTACAGGGTAAATGTTTTGCAGAAGAAGATTGCTACAGAATGCAAAGTATTCAGCATTTTCAGCCGTTGGATTCGCATGGCTACCATAATGTCGACCCTCCTCATCGTGAAAGAAACACGGACGGAATGCGCCATGAAAATAGATTTCACGGACTCTAAACATCTGTAAAATCTTTATCTCACTTTATGTCGATTAATATTAAAGCACATAAATTAGAATTAAGTATTGTGTTAAGAAAACCGAAACTGAGATTTCCCCCAAGCGTATCGATGTTGAAAATGGAGGTCATTTTCAATACATTGTATATTCAAAAATTCAAAATATTCGTAAATTTGACACAATTTACTTTAATCCAAAAGTTTACATTATGACCCCTGATTTTTATTCTTGGTTATAAGAGAAAAATGGTTTACATCTTGCTTAAGTAAATAATATATTAGGGTTTAAAAATGTTGTTGTCGAGTGCGAACTGCTTTTGAATACGATATTCCGGAACATTTTCCCATGCAAAATCACAGAGAGACTTTGGAAAGTCAGCAAACGGAATGAACTCATTACGTTTAATAATCAAATATAATATTAATCAAATATAAAATTCATTTGGGAGAAAAGCAGCTTTATTACATGCCTCATACATCAGTATTGAATGTAGAACCCCACTATAGTAACCTATTGATGACGTAGTGAGTCGCATTGTCTCGTCTTGACGACAACTGACCCGGAACTATCAATAAGACCCGCTGCAATGATTCAAATATATTCATGCGCCGTTTAATGCCGAAAATCGTTCTACATTTTATTATCTGGTGTGGAATTTAAACACATGATAAGACTGTCATTTACAAACTCTATCAAAGAAACATTCGACATGAAAATTACGTGAGACAGGCACGTGATAAATAATAGTTTAGCCCAAAAAGGGACTATGTACTCTCGAAGCAGAAGAAGACCATTTGCTCTCCAGATGTTGGGCAAAAGACACCTGCTCTCGGGCACGCAGATTCCGTTATTGGCGCTAAAATACACTATAACTGATGATGGCACATCTGTGATATAATAAACGTTTTGTTAGCATACTTGGTATCATTTTCTTTCAAATCGTCCGATAACAAAAACTGGTTATAAGTTGGTTGTTGTTACACAGCAAAGACGTACACACTGGAAAAATCTTTACTTATATTCTTGGGTACTCATATAAGATGATGTATTATATCATCGTCGACAAGATTACTGAATTTTATCCAGAACCAGACTTTGTCGTCCTAGAACACCTTTACAGTTCCTTTCACAGTTAATGCAATGAAATAGGATGGTCGAAATCGAAATCAAATGGTATCAGAGCTTAATACATGGGAACATGATAATGTACCACTCTGACGGACAAAGAACGATATAGAAATGTTTTGCTGCTGAAAATGGTGAAAACGCTTGAAAAATACAATGTAACATTCTTTTTAACGCCATAACAAGGTCCAATGTCAACCACATATACTGCCACTCCTAGCTGTAGTACGCTGCACCGGAGATTATCTATCTAGCTTCAATCACGCATGCGTCTCTCACATGCAAAGATAGCACTCATCAATAACCATTTCTGTTTTCCTTTCGCGTTCTGTAAATATTGATCACGAAGTTTTTTGGAATATTTTGATTTGTTGAAAGCTTTCAATAGATCTCGTTTCATTTCGCTCTCTGTGTTCGTCTCTCGTTTTTTATAGCACCGTATCTGTAATAATAATAACAACAATAGGCAGAAAACGATAGCGGGCAAACGTTTGTTTAGAGAAATGCAAAATTCTGTTTACTGACAAGTCGCACAGTTTAAAAATCCTTACTTACAAACTGCATCGTGTAGTTCTGTCTCTCGCGGTCAATCTTTTACACAGCGCGCAGACTCGAAGCACTTTAATCATAATTTCTATATGAAGTATACTCAATCAAATAGACCAGGGGAACAGATTCAATCGTCGATTATCATCTGTTCATGACCTCTGACCATATGGAAGCACACTTTTATCTTATCCATATTTGGAATGTTTTCATGTTCGATGAGTTCATCGAATCAACCAGACGGCCTGACATCCAACCGAATTGAAGAAATGCAGTAGCAGTGACCTTAATTGTCGAACTAACGTGGGGCATCGTTTACTGGACGATGTGCAAAAGTGTTGGTTCAAGAACTGGAGTACCGGCCACTTCTTACAAAAGCTGGGAATGGTAGGTATTCAACGCTTTAAGACACTAAAGATGGGTCTTTGAAATGTTCAGCTCAGAGACATTGCAGTTTTCCAAACATCAGCTTGCTGTTCCAATGATATTATGACATTATACATCTATTTTAGAAAACTGCACCTTGTCACCACGTCCAATGAGTGAAAGGTTCCAGCAAAATATGCCCCGGTGGGGTAAACCATTCTGTCTCGCATATTTCAGCGCTAACATCTTGGAAAAAAGACAACCGAAACATATTTTAAACTGAAGTAAAATATTGCCGCTTATGGATAAACGCTCACCTGCCGTAGCCTAAAATATTTCTGGTAATATTGCAGTACAAAATATAGAAACAAGTGATGCGCAAACAGGACAGAAACTATAAACCAAGCAATCAGTAGGCCTCATACTTTATACAAATTATTCAAGTCGGGATTGGTCACAGTACTGCTATCTCAGGCCGCCATTCCACTGTGTGTTCAGCCAACTGAGCGTGTAACAGCAACTGGCGTTGAACTGGTCTTTCCCCAGAAACCTTTGCGGCAACACATCGTCCCTGGTGACCGAGTACAGCTTGAATCCGCTGCCTTCTAGCCGTTTCAATATGCTGTACCAGTATCTGACGATGCTGGCGTCGGAGCCAGTCACTTCAAATCCGCTCCAGTGTACGTAAACTTTGACAAGGAGCTGGTGTATTCTCTTGACGGTGCCGTCTGTCACAATATTTTCTAAAACCTTCCACTCAGAGCTCCCTAGGTCAGCGCGAAGAATATCAACCTGGCAAGAAACCAAAAAATATTTATCACAATCATAGACTATAAATAAAATCGACGCAAATGGCAAGTTTAAAGAATTGAAAACGCAAACTGCATATGTTTCATGACATTGAAATCTTGCAAAATTGATATTTTTTAAAATTTTCTTTCGTTTCCTACACCTGCTGACTATGAACACAACATTTAGTAGTTTGTTTCACGGATAGCAAGATCCATTATCTTATGTGACACGTATAACTTTCTACCCTTGCAGACCTAAGAAGGGCAGTCATACAATGCATTGATTGATAAATATGATTGCGATGTTAGCAGTCTGTTTTTAAAGTAAAACGCGCCTCGGAGACAGATATTCGGACTCTCAAACGTTTACAATTCTTTTCTGATATACCACTTGTGGGGTTCATTGTAAAGCTCTTGGTGTAAGAAAACTTTTCATTGGCTTAGTTTTTCGAAATTCGAAAATTTTATTTTTCCTTAGGCCAAAGTAAGTAAATTCTTTGTTTTGCGTCCACTCAAAATCCTAAAAGGTACGCGGGTAGGCGGTTAAAAAACACACACAGAAAATTTAACACAAAATCTGTTTGCTTTTATTGGACAATTGTTCTCAAACAACATGCAATGCTCCTGTCACAGTGTGACACACTGTATGATCACTGTATGCATGTTCATGACAAATGGATCAAAATTAACAGTCATTCTTTGACGTTTGCTTTTCTTTTATTAGTTTTAGATTTCTTTCTTGTGCATTCAAAGTGCCCACATGTCAATACCATTGCACAGCAACTTGACAGCCTCATCAAATTACTTAAATATGGACAGTTTGAGGAATGGGTACACTATAACAGTATACAGTAGCAGTCTTTTGTCCTCAAGTTCTCGTACGTTTCTTTCAAGTTTCTTGTAATGTTTATGCTGATGGGTGTCTGTTTTGAAAGAAAACACCAAACAGATTGGGTAGCTTGTAGCCTCTGCATTCACTTTTAGAAAGATGGGGCATCAGAGAGAACAAGGCATTGGTGATATAATGACAAAAGTATTCCCTGTAGCTTCCTCGGGACCATCCGTAAAACCAGCACCTTTCCTTTCCATCAAATAAAAGAAATCATTTCGCAATTTCCTTGCACTTTCAAAGTACCACACCCCAGATTGATTGAAAAGATGGAGTATCATGGCATAAAGAGAAATATTCTACAGTGGGTCAAAGCTTGATTGACAAATACAAAAGAGCGAGTAGTCATAAATGGAGCAATACCAAGACATATCACCCCTTGCGAAATTGTATTGATCCTGAAATTCTACAAGCTGGTTTGGACAAGCTACAAAAATGAGTGAACACTGGCTGACCCATATTGGCTACAACAACCCCACCCATAAATTCATAAATTCTCAATGAAGAACATTTCACTGGGACGTACAACTGAAGAAAATGACTTGGGCGTCCTTCTTCTTTCTACCTTAAAACCTTCCAGCAAATGTGATAAGTTTGCAAAAAAGCAAACAGAATGCTTTATCTCATCAAATGATCATTGTTGATCAAATTAAAAAATGTCATTCTTCGTCTTTACAAGCAACTTGTGAGACCACACTTGAATATGCAGTACAAGTTCGGTCACCATGGCTACAAAAGGACATCAAAATCTTAGCACGGCAAATAATACCTAAACTCCAACACTACAATTATGAAAATAGACTTAAGCTTGATTTAATTGAACTTGAACAAAAGAATTCGCGGCGACATGATTCAACTCTAGAAAGTTATCAAAGGCCATGACCACTGTAACCTTTCACTTGAGTTAGCAGCCGACTCGAGAACTCAAGGACACTGTCCCAAACTTCATAAACTGACCGTTCGACTTAACACAAGGAAGTTCTTTTTTCAGCAAGAGTTGTGGACATTTGAAATAAATTTCCAGCCGATGTCATTAATGCAGAAAGTGTGACCTTCAAGAGCAGCTACGACCGCCTGCTACAAGTTTGAACTTTAACAGATGTGGTTTGTTTTTTTGTTTCAAGTTAAAATGGACGAATGAACCAAATTTTTGGCAAACCTGAAAGACCGATAAACTAGGATAGGCTTCAACAATTTCCGATTTTTCCGTCTGCCATATTCTCTGAGTCGTGGTACCCAAGTCCAATCGGCCGACTGAATCTCTCTCTGTTCAAGTCCCGAATGCTCGCAATGACCATGCCTTCAAGTTACCGTGCAAAGGTTTCCTGTTTTTTAACTTCGATTATTTCCCTGCTTTCATCCATTTTTTATCGTGACGGCAAAGCCACAACAGGCAAAGCCACAACAGACAGCGAGAACGTGAGGCCCCGGCGTGAGACAGAGAGGATCGACAGGTGTAAATGTGTATAGAGTACTGTTTTACGTCACCGCACGGTCCACAGATGTCCGGAGTTGCCGGTGTACATGCATAGTATACTCTACACGGCAACTCCACGGACTTGTGGCACGGTCTAGCAGTGAAATCTGACTGCCGTAAAGGAGTATTTCATCGCAAAGTTAAAAGCCACGACTTGTTTTTGCGACAAAATGGCGCCACCAACGGCGAAATTTTGAAAGGAAAGTTTGTGTTTTTTTTCCGAAAAATCTCCAAAAACCTAGGCGCGCGCGGACGCAAAACAAAGAATTTACTTACTTTGGCCTTAGTAGAGTTAACACAGGGATGGCGGCCATTTTGAATTTTAATTATCGATAAATCTTGGGTTATTTGTTTCTCTAGTCTAAAATTTACACGGTGGCCCCCGATTTTATTCTTGATTTTGAAGGAGAATGGTTATAAGATCGCTTATGAAAAGTTTGAGCAATAGTATATGTTTTTCACTTCCAAGTTTCGAGAGGCGCATACTACCTTGAGGACACTTAGTCGAGGATTTGTCACTATAAAGGGAAAAAGACCTATAGTGTAGATCTTAAGGTGAGGACAAGGAATAATAGATTTTGGTTGATGTAAGTGAATCATAGATGGATTGTCATGGTTACCTATCCCATTCCTTTACAACTAAAGGCGTTCATGAAAATAATTATGCATCCGAAGTCAAAGGATAGCGTTGAAACTATCGGAATTATTTTCAAAAGATAAACGAGCAAGATGACACAATGTATTATTTCTGACCTGTTGGTGACCCAGATCATCCATTATCCCTATAAGTCTACGCGTTCTCCACTGGCCACTTTGATGGCGGGATAACATACTGTCCTTCCAGTCTAAGCTTGTGTGATGTACAACCAACTGACCATGGCCAGCAACCGCCGACTGACTGGCTATCTTCCGCGATGGCACAAATGCGTGCACTTCGCATCCAAGCTCAGACATGCCAGTATCGAACCCTCTGTCGTTTAGGTCCGTCCTGTAGGGCATTGAGAATGATAAGTATTGTGTTGCTTTCTGATTTAGTGAGCAGCTACAGTATTAGGCCCTACATGGTTGATGGTCATGAGGGCTATAAGTGCTTGTTGTCTACCCCGAGGGGCTGTACGTTACCAGAAATACAGTGCTATGACCGGGTCCGGAGGATATAGTGATGTGTTTGGTAAAGCACGGCCACTAGCGGTAAAAAAATAAAGTGGTGCTCGCTATGGCCCGTATAAAGACTAGGCACTAGATGTTTTTACTTTTGCAACGTCATGTTCCTTTTCGACTAAAATTTCCAAAAGTGTCCAACTATTTTCTTTGAGTTATAAAGAGTGTGCACTTGACATTCTTGTGGCAATACAGCAGTATTGGAGGCCTATGATGGAGAGAAGTTTTATGCTTGGCATGGAAAGGGTGGCACTACGACATAGTTTTGAATCATTTGCTTAAGACCATAATTATGAATTTCTTTTCTCGGTTTGGTTGCAGTACTCACCCGAATGAATAAACAAGGCACTGGATGTCCTCCCAGTGACCTTGGAATGCTGTGACCTTCATCTTGGGATCAAAGCAAACTCTCCAGTGCCAGGTGGCGTTCTTCGTATCATCTGGACGGTATTCTTTGCCGACCTCGCGAACATCTCTACATCGTACCTGAAATGGGAGGGAAATGTTTTCAATTTAAGGTAGAATGCGCCTCTGGGACAGATATTCAGACTCCCAAATTTTTTCAATTCTTTTCTGATCTACCACTTGTGGGGGTTCATTTTAAAGCCATTTGAGTAAGAAAAACTTTCACCGTCTTAGTTTTTTGAAAATCGAAAATTTTTAGTTTTCTCCATAGAGTTAACACAGTAGGCTAATGGCGGCCATTTTAAATTTCAAATATCAGTAAATTTTTGGTAATTTGTTTCTCTGGTACCAAAATTTGCCCGGTGACCCCCGATTTTTATTCTTGATTGTGAAAGAGAATGGTTAAAAATGGTTAAAAAATGGTTAAAAATGGTTAAAAGATTTGAGCGCAAGTTTAAGTCTTTTACTTTTGAGGCGCATACTACCTTAAATACATTAAAGGTATTCGGTCACCTGTTTTTTAATAGCCAATCACAGATTTTACGCGGGTGGCCGCTTTTTAAAAAGGGCGCCTCCACACGACCAGCCATGGCATACTTAGCAGCGTCGTCTGCATATTCTTTGACGTATCAAATATGGAGGACCAACAGCTACAGGTGTTACGAGGTAGTACGCTAAGCCCCACCCCTTTACCATGTATGGAATATGCAAATTTACGGTGACCGTGTACCTTTAATATCTCATTAACCAGCCAGATATCGCTTTTAAAATGAAGTCGTTACATCTGATCGCAAAGGGGAATTTCTCATATCAACGCAGATAGGATGCTGTGTCATAATCATACATCTCCCTTCCCACTACGAAAATTGTAACTACACCTTCCCGCCTAAATTGTATAACTACAAATTCCCGCCTAAATTGTAACAGCAAACATAATTTGAACAACAAATGATATGATCTTTCACTTTACCGAGCAAAATGAATCTTTAAAGTGCATTTTTACTAATAAAATAATGTAATTGCAAAACACAGTGTGGGTTCATTAAAGTCAACTTGGATTATCACTTTGGTGGCATGCCATGTGCTCAATGTGACTGAAATGTTTTAGTGGGAAGAATGGTATTTTTGTACAGCTGTTTCTCCCTTGAAGACTGTATGGCTGGGATTTTAACGGGGATAGGATGGAACGGTTGTCGCATTGACACAGCCGTTTCATTTTTTAACATCGCGACCTCTCCATTTCAACAAGGATTTGAAACAGTTGTTCATGTCGATCTGAAGATTTTAATTAATGGCCGACATCTGGGCGTTTGCTCCATAGGAAGCAAGGAGTTCAAGCGACAACAGACATTCAATTTGGCAGTCAAGTATGGAACATGTAAATATGCTTCAAATACTCCATGAAAGACATTTTAATTCCACCTGAAAGGAGTATAAGTATCGTCTCATCCAAAAGACTGAAAGCTTCATATTATCCGTTCGAGTAAAATTAAGGTGCAACTTTGCCGCCATGATATCCTTCAAGCGACTGTAGCACATGCCACATGAAGTCATCAAAACTAGATTGCAAATTAAGGCACCTTTCCACTTATTTGGTACGGGAATTATCTTTTATGTACCTGACCAATTTTCACTTTCAGTCCAGCAAGTTAAACGTTACAGTTGTTGCACACAACTGCTTCAAGTTGGAAGAATACGATTTCCATACCCTGCACCAGCTGGAGGAGTTTCAGTTCGACAGGGTTTTACAACAAGTATGCTTCCTTCATTTTGAAAATATATGCATTGCACGACCATGGCTCGTTTTAGGTAATAGGGTGTAAAGAAAACATAATATGACACATGGGTTACCTGTGCGCAATGTGAAACTACGCCGAGCAACGACGTTTTTGTTCTTAACAAGCGCCACCATGCGTTCGGTAGGGTGCATTGGATGTGAACGAGCTCGCTCACGGTTTCTAATCAGATTATCTGGCATTTACTTTTACATTTGTAAATACGTGCAGGAAATATTTGTACTGTACATCGGATGACCATGAATTTTTTAAATCCCTTATTTTACTGTTACGTGTTACCTGCGGGGTGTTGATGTAAGCCAGGAACCTCTTTGCTTCGTCTTGCAGCGATTGGCTAGAACTTGACCAGGGTTGCAATACCAGAACATCGATGCTCTTCAACTCTCGACCCTGAAATACGCAATGAAGAAC
>LD361028.1:31669-42187 GCA_001465055.1 Ptychodera flava | reverse complement strand
AAATATGAATTATAAGCACAGAACCGCCAATTAGCACGTGAAATATAACGTTATCACGACCTTAGAATGACCTGCAACCACCTCGTGTTATCCATTGAACACTTACGACGTAACCTTTGACCCTAGCACGCCGGATGAATGGTGAATCAATATTTGTTAGACAAAGTTCAGTTTTCCTACTGCAAGTGTGACAAAGTTTAACGCCTTTCTATAAAATCAACTCTTAGGGTTAATGGTGTTGCATTCTCAGGACATCTAAGAGTAGGCAATATTGTCGTAAACAGGGATGTGAGTAACGCGAAAGTTGCGTGGGCTGACACTGGACACGCGCTGTTCGAATGAGATCTTATCTGTTCAATGTTTTGTGGCGTCTACTTGTAATCGTCTGGAGTAAGTATGGATGAAATTAAACGCCACTGTGGAACTCGAACACTACATGCAATGCAGCCTCCAAGAATGATTTAGAAACTATTTCAGTTTCACGATGACCTCTCTACTCCATTCAGTTGGATAACCGCTGTTCTCCTGTAAAAGTAAAAACTTTTCAGCAACCATATTGATGTCTGTCCAGCCATGGCCCTCCAAAGGGAAGGCAAATTGTCGATTCTTAAATTTCTAATATACTTCTAAAGTCTTTCGAATATCGACGACTACATTGAGCCTTACGGGTGTTTTCACAAAGTGGCTACTAGGCTTGGTATAAAATATAAGAATGTTACCACGTAAGCACAAAGGTCGGACTTGTTGTCAAAGGTAGATTATTTGCTGTTTGACAGGTTGTTTGTGGTCATGACATGCTGGTCCGACTATTAAATATTCCGGCTATTACTGTCGACGAGTTGCAGCTGTCTATACAGGAATACGGTCCGTGAAATAGAGGAGAGTGCTCTGCAATCAGAACCTCATAGTTTGCTCGTAGTGCTGGTGTATACGTACATAGATATACATACATACATACATACATACATACATACATACGTACACACACACACACACACACATATATATATATATATATATATGTATATATATATATATATATATATATATATATATATATATATATATATATATATATATATGATCGATCAAGGGATAGGGCTTTCATCCATCCATCCATACACACAAACATGTATGCATGAGTATGCTGGGGAGGAGAGAAAGTTGACTCGGAGGAAGGCAAACTGATATTCACAAGGGCAATCAGAATCCATTGGGACGATTTTAAACAAATGTGAAAGTGCAAATATTTATTAAACGAAATTCGACGACATCGAGCATTTCAAGATGGAGGAAAACCTTGCGACAAAACAGGAAATCGTCGACTTTACTATCACCAGAAACAGAAAGGGGCTTTGACAAGGTCAGACAGGTTGTCTGGGCTTTCCAGAGGCGGCTGGGGTTTCGCTGTAGGCTAGGGAAGTCCACATATTCGCAAAATGATTAATAGCCCGCATACAAACACGTACAGTCCTGCTAAGACCGCTAAAGAGAACCCTGACCAGAATACAGGTAGGGGTCTGGCTTTTTGAAATGACAATTGTCTTGCAAATTCTCATGAGACCAACGAGGGAGATGAGAGACGGGAAACTTCACTGCAACTTTAACACGACTGGTATACTATTTACATAAATACGGCGATACCAAACATCTTTCCTTCTTCAAACGAATAAGATGTCAGAAAATACACATTTAATAGCGTAGGCTGCACCCTGGATTGCTCATATACCGTTCACATAATGAACCCTGTGTGCATGCCAATTTAGAGTTACGGACATGTATAGAGGAAAAAGGGCTAGAGAGGGACATCCACTGTGGCAAACACACAGCAAAACGGTGAGCGACACGCGTAGCATTCTGGAGAAGACATGAAGGGAAAATTGCACAATAAAAACATACACAGTTCCAAACACTTTAAAGTGACCTAATATTATACTCATATTTGATAAACTTTAACCTTTCACATAATGATGGGAGACGGTTTGTTCAAGAATGCGCCAATACTTATAGACAATTGATAACAGTTCAAAATACATGCGCATAAAACGGAATATTTTCTTTTAAAGTAGTACGCACTTCCATATATTATATATATATATATATATATAACAAATGGATATATATATATATATATATATATATATATATATATATATATATATATATATATATATATATATATATATAACAAATGGATCGGATATTCCATGTCGGTATAGATAACTACTATAAAATGTTAGTTCAGTGGCAATCTGACACATGTAAATAGGTAACACAATGCTACCGCTTAAATCACTGGACATGCAAGAGGATTTTGTGTCGAATGAAATCAGAAAGTTTCATCAAAGGTGTAATGCATGACGGGAAATAGTTGCCTTCGGATCTTTGGCGTTGTTACGTCGATTTGAAGCTATTCTCAGGGTCTCAGTTATTTTTATCATTTATTTAATTTTCAACTTACACGTCACTGAATGGAAATGTCACTGGAACTCTTGAACTAACAAGTGGCCGACAATGTTTTGATACACAAACTATCGAGATTTCTGCCTGAAGGGCTGGAATACAAACAACTCATGAACTAAAGTAGGTGGATAAGAGGACTAGTGTAAATTTGTTCGAACCCTAGCATTCAGACAGCCCGTCAAGACTGCAGTGAATATACTGTCTGCCTTCTCTTTTACTTGCCTATAGTGAACTGAAATGTTAAAGCGACTGCGCAGTTGAGATATTATGAGTATTAAGTCATTTGAATCCTTGAAATCTTACTTACAAAGGGAGGATTCAAGAGTAGCTTATGTCTCTATCTTATGCGTGGTCTAAATTTATGGTGTCTTCTTTCTTCGCAATGGTCAAAGATCGACGAATGTACATTTGCTAACAACTTTGAAATAACCAGAATGTTCACCCACTCAGCGTAAAGTTCTATATCAATCTCTCTCTCTGTCTCCACTTTCTCTCGCCATTTCTTTCGCCAAAATCCTCCCATCGGAAAATTAAGTAACTGCGTGAACCGGGAGGCAAACTATTATATCGGGTTTGCACCTGTCTTATGTGTCACCAAATCTTTACAGCCTCGACGGAGGTACACAGCGATTTCAACGGCGTTAGAAATGCAAACATGAGTTAGCCATTTGTCTTAATGGAGCAAGGCCATGACAGTAGAAGTCTAGACCATTGGTGGACCAAATGATCCAATAAACGTTACCAGGCCTGCTGTCTCTCCGGATGCATATACCTCTCTTTACAAATATATAAAGGTATACAGCTACAAAAAATACCCTTTGATTATTTTTTCATTGTTTATTTTGTATATCAATTGCAACTTCTTTTTCTACTCCAAAAAGCATGTTGAAACGCCCACTAGTTAGCTTGTCAACTTAGCGTCTATACCTGTAAAATACATTATTGTTTACATTTGAATTCTTGTCCTGACTAGAAGTCACTTTCCAACAATAACAATCCGGTTTACATACCTATGGGCTGAGTTGACAAGCTGAACATGGTGTGTTTGGGGAGTAGAACAAGGAATCACGGTTCACATTAAAAACAAAAATGGTGAAAAAATTATCAAAAGTTAGCATTACTGGCCCTTTAAATATACCGGCAAGGTCTGGGAAACCTGCATAATTTACCGCAAAATATACAAAAAAACATGAACAAACAGCAAAGAAAGAAATAGCGTCGATGACACTGGGTTACCATTTTTGATCCCAATCTTACTTATATTAATATGAAACTCACTATCATACTGGTCAGTACTTTTAACAGAACCTGGGTAGTATCAAGGGGTAAATTTTGAATAAGTATTTGAAATTTTAAAAAGTAACAGTACTACATTTCGAAGGAACCTTCATGCCAAATTCCAAACGGCGAGGAAAAGTGGCTCACATAAGAATATTTTTAAATGCCACAAAATTGAATAAAGAAGAAAAAAATCACAAACAATACAAAATTGAAGATATTATTATCTTCCTTTTTGTCCTTTTGTCTTCCTGAGAGCTTTCACGCCTCCATAGTTACTGCTGCAAATTTTTGATCCGCATTTTCCATGTAATTCATTGATAAATTTCAGCCCATACAGTGAATGTGTCAAATTACCAGGTATTCGGGAGTGACCCGATTAGTTGCAAGACAACTATTTTTCACTCTCGTTTTTTCTCCATGTAACTGTCTTTGTGAGTGTGCTTTTTCACACATTTTCGAAAAGGAAATAAACCATTATTATAATTATAATTATAATTATGAAAATTTTGAAATTTACATAGCCCCACGTTTGGTAGCTACGAATTAAAAACTCAGAAAAATTTGACCAGTACTCAGAGTTCGAGGCTTTTAACCATGTTCACCTTTTCCCCACTTAATTTGTATATTTTTGACACAAACATTTTCATCTGCACACTATCACATCTCAATCCTATGATGCATCTGTACACCAAATACTTACACAGTAAGTGCTGTGGTTCTGAAGTTTTTGATGCGGACGGACATAGTTTTAGATACATAGATACACACGTACATAAATACATACATACATACACACACACACATACATACATACAGAAAGACAGACAGACATACAGACATACAGACATTTTCCGACAGAATGACTTCCATAACCTTGTATACATATGGAAAAAATGAAAACTAAACAGACGAGCCCTGTGACCAGCCCTACTTTATTTCAAACCTGATGGTCGTATCTGTATTTTCGAGCATAACCAAAATCATGTCGGGGGGGGGGGAGGGCAAGTTTTGCCAAACCTGTGCATTTTCTTCGAGCCTTAAAACCCATAATACAATAATTATGACAGAAAATTCTCGACTTGACAAGTGGTGGGTGCTATTTAGAGTATTTGTCATCTTAAAAGGCATGCAAATGTCCTATTGTTTGCCTTTTTGAATTGTTACTTTGTGAAAACGTTGAAAAGTGGAAGTTTTACACAGAAATGAGTAATATTTTCGCGAAGCTTTCGTGTGTCTCTTTACAAAGGTAAACGGGATCCCGTATCTATATATCACTGGTTGTGATATCTTGCTTCGGTCAAAGGTGAAACTAATGGGTTAATTAATGTGATTTTAAGTATATTGACAGTCATAAATCTCAGAAACAGAAGGAATGAGGATCAAGTTGAACGAGACGACATGAGTTATAACACTTTATCATAACACTTTAAGTATTACAATAAGTTAGTAACCCGATCATGTCATTATGGATAACAAACGCTGACCATCTGGCTTTGCGATAACAGTCGACATTTTACTGCCTATAGCGTAACCAGATTCCGTACATTTCATTTCTTCTATGGCATTGCTATAATATGCTGCAGGAATTGTGATCACGGCGTGTTTCCTTATGAACAGCTTGAACCAAACTTGACACTGAAATTGGATCGCAGGTCAGTGAACTGTGATTATGTTACCGGATGTTCAAGGCTACAATTGGACGGCTAGCTAGAAATATTCAATTTGAAATTTTCCATGAGGCAGTTATTAAATTGAAAAGTAAGTCGTTAAAGTCGACAAATAATCACAATCATAAATCACAGTCAGGTCAGCCTAGACTCGAGAAAATGCTATAA
The DNA here is from genome assembly GCA_001465055.1 of Ptychodera flava. Classification (NCBI taxonomy): domain Eukaryota; kingdom Metazoa; phylum Hemichordata; class Enteropneusta; family Ptychoderidae; genus Ptychodera; species Ptychodera flava. The sequence continues at coordinate 36,608 of LD361028.1, read as the reverse complement.
CTATGTACATAAAACATTTGGAATATAAAATCAAAACTGCTGGAATATAAAATCATCCGATATCAAAGATTAATTTTTGCAAACTATCAATCAATTACTGCTTATCCTTGCGACTACTGTTTTGTTTATGTGGTCGTTGTACACTTCAGATTGAAGCTACGCCAAGACTCGATGGCAAGATTAAGTCTTTTGAGGAAGATTTGCTCTATGTAAGGCTTAACTGCGGGTAGACGGCGTGGAACACTTCTGCAGACCTAAAAACGACAACTGAAAATGAAAGTTACTATCGGATTGAAATCTCGAGATATTATACATATTATAACCTTCCGCCCCTAATTCCCCGTAGACAGGTCCACACTCATCATTGGCAACAGCGGATTCGGACTAAACCATGGTGGTGAATGGGTTAGGCCTAAATGGGTACTTTTGCTCTTTTTAGTCTCTATCGCTGTCTCATTTTATCTACTTCTATTATCTCTCCTATCTACTTCTATTATCTCTCCGTCCATTTATTAGATTTTCTGTGTTTGTATATCCCCACCATCTCCTCTGACGATACAGTAAGTGTACTCAAAGTGATGATGATGATGATGATGATGATGATGATGATGATGATGATGATGATGATTGTTAATACAGTTATTCGAGGTAATAAGTCTACTTCACTCAAACATGCAACAACTCTGTCAACAGCTGCAGCGTCAGCACAGTTACGCTTCAAGTCAAATGAAGTCTCGTAAAAACTAAGATCGAAGATAGTATTCCACCGTCCAATAGAAATTCGCATTTCCTCTTGTCCTGACTGTCGCATGTTTACCAGAGTTTCCGGTGTCAATATTGACCAGACAAAAGTCATTAAAAGGACATCAAGTGTTCCTTAGGTAAACGCGAAATGCCAGACAGACCTGGTTGAGGGTCAAAAAACACGAATTCCAGACAAACGCCTTTATGAAGAGACCTTTACCACACTGGCCTGCGATGGCATACTGTTTGCGCACTTACCGCATTCATCTATGATATAATTTGTTTTCAATATGGCTGCGAGTTTAACCATCTGTCGCCCGCACTCAAAGAACGACTGTAGACAAAATCACATCCTACGGTGTCTGTTTTGAAAGCTCTCTTGAATCCTCTTTCCTTCAAAGATGTCCTTTGCACAATTATAATGTCATCTAACTTTTTTCGGACAGACACCTCTTCGGCAGAGTTAGGTACTTAGTAAGTTATTATTTTGTATTTTACTCTACTAGTGACCATCCTACCATAGCCTGGAGAAAGGCTTTCTTCTTTCATGTCTGATTCATCATGATTGCGTTTACTACTGGACTGTCTGAAAAAATCCTGTCACAGAGATTATGGTATCGTTTTTATTACAGTTTTATCAGGTTGGTCGATTAGCATTTAGATTTAATCGCTCATAAATATGAGAGACATTGAACAGATAAGTACAGAGATATGAAAAAATGCAGGCTCGAATTGGTAGTCATGTGTTATTATTTCGGTCACATTTATGATGTCCGGCTGGTAGAACATTATGATATACTGGGCGTCAGAACTTATCTTCCATTCGACACAAGTTTAGGTACACACTAGAAATTGCAATTCTGGACAGTCTCTATTTTACAACGATTGCTGCAAGTCAGTTTTTGGAGACTGAACAATTCATCATCTTCGGCCAACAATAACTTGTCATATGAAAAAGAAGTAGGCAAAACTATGTCAGAAGATGAAGAACTGCATGACAATGGTTTTCCCATAGTGCACTGTGCGTAACATTGCTGACCATCAACCAACGTCGCCTATTTCAAATGTTCATTTAAGCTTAAATGAGACTGGTTTCCGTCTGGTGAGATATAATTTGCGTTCGCAATGGTTATATAATTCTGGTATTAAAATAAATGACCATTTGAAGCCCTCTAGCTTTCTCTCTTTTCTGATGCTATTTAAAACGCTTTCATGATGTAAGACTGACGCTAAACAGCTTCATTTTACACACACATTGTGTACCGGTGATACAGACGTTTTGTTACTCAATATGATACCACTATAATATAAGCTGCGTTGTTTGTTAGCTTCTAATGAATGGCCGTAAATTACACGATACGACTCTTCCATAAAATTTTATGTGGATAAACACGCCTAACTTCGACAAATTACCACTTCCATGCAAATAATCGTTTTCTTCTTTCCCATATAAATGTTGTCGTTTATTTACACCCCATATAGTCGCTTAGTGGTTAAATTACTTCTCCAGCCTTGTTGCATTATCTAACTTGTGATCTCAATAGCCTTCACAAGAATGGCCACCACCCCTCTCTTTATCCTAAGTGTTATCAATGACACAAAATAAAGGTTATCATTATTACATACAAATCTTGGCCATGACGAACGACAGACCTCAGACCCATAGACGACTGACGATTGATAGACATCCTAAGAAATGTACACGTGTCATGTGATCGAAATCATAAGGATTTGGAGATGGTAATCGAACCTTCGCCAGCCAACACAGCTGTGAAGGACTACAGTCAGATCGGTGCAATGTTCAACAGATGTTATCTTTGCATCCACTCTCTGAAGGACAGGGTCGATTCCCGAATTCCAAGAAATAAATTGTTTCATCGCACGAACATCAATACACAACATTTAGCCTACATTAAAAGTTTATGCATATTTATCTGCACATATTGTGTAAAATTAAAAATTAATGACAATGTTAAGTTATAAGCTTATTATATATATAAATATATATATATATATATATATATATATATATGTATATAATAAGTATATATATATATATGTGTGTGTCTGTGTGTGTACATGTGTGTATATGTATATATGTCTGTCTGTATGTGTGTATCTGTGTCTGTGGTTGTGTGTAGCGTGTTAAACAATCAAGTATAATTTATTAGTATATATGTAAATTTTATTTACATGCACTTTCGACCATTGTCCGATTCACATAGTTTGTTGCCTCGACCTGAAGACTACCCGAGGGAAGTGCAGATTAAACGAAGCTTGTTGACTAACTAATATAGCTGGCGGCTATCATTGCTGTCTGTGAGACCCGACGAGACAGAGCCTGTGATTTCTGTGACGTACAATATATGAACAATACAATAACACCTCAGGCAGAAATATTTTCGACGACAGGTGACTGAATAAACAAACAAAACGTCGGTCCACCGTCTGGGTCTGAACGAGAATACTGTGTATCAACAAAACCTCTCCTGTCGAGCTTAATTGTCTGATACAAGACCAATTGTTCCTTGAAATGTAATAGTATGGGTTCGATATACTGGAATGTGGACCCCTTTTAGTGTGTGGTTTTCTGGGCCAGGTAAATTATAGTAGCCACTTTGTTATGCTACCTGAATTCATTCCGGCTTGGGTTTCAAGACATGGAACGCTTTATCTCGAATCCGGTCGGCGATTTAAGAGTCCCTGTCGTGGATAAATATCTTTTAAAATCACAGACAGGGGACTGGTGGTACAAGAGATAGTTTCTGAGTTAAACGGAAATCAGAATTATGTCAGAAATGTTGCACGAAAGGTTTACAAAGGGTTTCAAAAGACGCTAAAAGGTATCGCGTCCAATTGCTCACATTAACGTAATTATTCTTTTTCACAGACATACGATTTGTTGCCGCGAAAGTACTTGTGTTAAAAAGGTTACAAACGATGAAAATAAAGTGTTTCTTTGTGTCTTTTCAGTTGAATGGAACCAACTTTTTTCGGTCACTGGCACAAGAATGAGAAGTAGGTATTATGTAGTGTATGTAGGGTCAATGTAGGGTGACACGACAGCCAAAAAGTGTGTCATAGGAAGGGTACTTTAATTTTTCGGTTGACTTGAGATTTAAGCGCCGTCTACTTGGCGACTACTCCAGGAAGGCGTCAGTGCCCGTGGTGTGATTTTTAACCCGAAGAAGCCATGTACGTGAAACTACTGTGTATATCTTGTATAGGCGCTTTGCTGTGTTAGCGAAGCCAACATACTCCGGTCATATCAAAGTCTACATGTTCATGAAATGCTGTAAACAGGTCCGAGTTGGGTCTCCTGACCGCTCCGTCTCGAGGCTGTGCAGTCGAGTTAAAAGCCATTCGCTCCCTTATGTATGGGTTGTATGTGTGAAACCAAACGCTACCTACATGGAAAATTGTACTCCCTCGGAAGACGAAGATCGACAAACGCGTAGCATGGTGCTGTAATGAACACATAAATGTGTTTGTAGTCCATTTCACAGATTTATTTAACTCCTACAGTGCCGTTCCACTAGAGGTTAAAACCTTCATAAAACTCAATTGGTGGTAATACATTCCGAACTTACGAAAGCAAGTTAATTTTGCTGGCATACGACGTATCAAGATTAAAACTGACAGAGAATGGCGCATTCTTCCTTCATGGCTTACTTCAAAATACACTGACATAGGTATTCCAAACGGTTGCTCTTTGGGGTACAGTAACCGTGCCCCAGGCTACTTGAGATGTGCTCTGGTCGGTTCATGAAATCACAGACAAGGAGAGTGTGATGAAATCAAACTCCTTTTGTCGAACTGTCTTTCAATGAAATTTACACATATAACCTTATCGTTTCCATTTGACCCCTGTATAGATCCCATTCATCGAAAAATATGCGGCTAGTATAGTAGAAATATAATCGGTCTTAGTTTATTATTTCGCGATACGCTTTCGTTCACAGTCTCGTCAGACGTGGAGTGTGAGTTGAATGTTTATACACTGTATAGATACGCATAGTTGATCACGATCTTTATTAATTTCGCCTTAGACTGGACAACTGCCGCAAGTCTACGATTTCACGAAGAATATTCGAACGTTTCCCTCTGTTCATAGCTCGTTAATATTTGATTAACTTGACAAGCCCACTTATTAGCCTCTTTTGAAACACTTGCGGCAATCGCAAGCCCCCCCCCC